>PVKM010048745.1:0-11120 GCA_004027735.1 Carollia perspicillata
GTACTTATTATATTAGAAATTAAAGCAGAAACTCTTTAAGATACTGATTTATTGGTTTACTTCAGATGAACAAGGATCACCCCACCGCATCTTAACACAAATAACATAATTTTAATGAAAAACCTACTGAAACAACCAACAAAACAAACTTGAAAGAGGAGCACCACTGACACACCTCCGCACAAATCTTTAACGTCCGGCAGGGAGCCAGGGGCTATGGCTGCGTTTGAACTGTTGTGACGGGTTGTTTGGGGTGAAATCTGCGGAGAAAATCTGGCCTCATCCAGGCAAGTAGTTGGAAGGAGGAGCATTTTGAGGGTCTTTAGATAGATAATTGGTTATTCTTTGGTGAGGCTCCAAAAACTAGCAAAGGCTCACTTCTTCAAGGTTCGTTGCAACCTGCCATCAGAAATCAAATCGGTGGGTTTTCACGCTCCCTACATTGGTGGGGAATGGGAGGGAAGAAGGCGAGCGGCATGTCAGTGTTATTATCGAGACAGTGTGTCCTCACAGGCCTCCGAATTTCACAGGCCGCCTGTGGCCCCCAGACCACACTGTGCTGTCATCAGATGGGTGGGAATATTCTCTGAGCAGACAGGGCCCGCCGGAGCACTGGGTGGGGCTGTAGAATCCGTATTTCTGGAAAACTCCTGGTGAGTCTTGCGATTAGTTAACCTCGCCACCCACCACCGGGGGAGCCAGCAGCCGAGGCTGGGGAGAGAGGAAAGCTGAACATGGCGGCGAGACCCGGAGGGCTCAGCCTCCCCGAAGCCGAAGGGGGACAGGTGGTAAGGGAGGAGCAGGTGTGCCCCCACACTCCACCTCACCACCCTGCAGCCTCATTCACCAGTCACAGTGTGTCCCCATGGAGCCCAGTGAGACCTCAGCAGTGACCGGGCCACACAGTGTCTATTTCCTCTCAAAGCAGCTGGGCTGCATCCAGGAGGGTGCAGACCCTGTCTGTGTTCCTGCTGTCACCCTCGATGACTGACTTCCACCCTGGCAGTCACCTCCCTCATGGACCCTGAAGACTGGAGCCCTCACTTCTGCATCCCAGGAGGGCAGCGAGAAACATCAGGGACCACAGGGAGCTCTAGAATAGTCAGCTTCCTCCCAGAGACCTCCCAGGATGGCCTCGTACTTCCACTCCCAGCTCATGGGCTAAGGCTAGCTGCAAGAGAGACCGGCGAATGTTGTTTTCTAGGTGGCGCAGTGCCGCCCTGAACACCGAGGAGGGAGAGGAGGGTAGGTAAGTGTGGGGTAGCATGGTGCAGCCTCATCCCCTCCTACATTCACCCTGTTAGATGAGGAGGTCCTGGGGTCCCCCTTCCCAGCCCTACCAGGGAGCTCCAGGGCCCCTTTCTATCTGGCCTCCAGGGGGCGGTAGGCTGGTTCCCAGACTCAGGTCCTGATCCGGATCCTGATCCTGACCCGCGCATTCATCACGGAAAACAAATAAGAAGCCTCCACTCCGCCTGCCCCTATGGGCCTGTCGTAGGTCCCCAGGGCTCCCTGTCGTAAGTCCCCAGGGCTCTCTGTGAGACCCTCCCGTGATGTGGGCTGCCCGGAGGGGTCAGTGGGCCCCTGAGCCCCTGGCTTTCCTGCCCTCTCTGCGCATGTTCAGGGTAAGTCAGCCCCCTCCCCCGCCACGACCCCAGACCCTTATTCCCCACCCCCCAGCACCGCACTGCGGAAGGCAGGCCCCTGAGCTCCATGTTGCGGGTGAAGAAGAGTAAGAGAGGGAGAGTAAGAGTAAAAGAGGGTGCGGCCGGGGGAATCGCCCATCTCGCTCCGGGAGCTGGCCGCCAAGGAGCCTGCGTGCCAGCGCGTGGGGCTGGCCTAAGGGTTTCCAGATGTGCTGCATCTCCGCGTGACTCTCCCAGGCGGCTGGGCTGCGATAGACTGTCCCCGAGGACCCTTTGTGCAGCTGAAGGAATGGCAGCCCTGACGCTTGTCCTGTGTCCCCTGGGTCACTGCGATCAGCAGCCTGGCCTGGAAAGCCCCTGCAGGCCATGCGCCTCAGCCTCCGGGGAGGATCCCCTCTGAGTGCAGCACGTCTGGGGGTGGGGGCGGTAGGGGGTCTCAGGGCCCGGGGCAAATGCAGAGGTCTTTGCCCTGGGAGGGGTGCAGGTGACTTCTTCAAGGGCCCAGGTTAAATTGCAGCAGGCCTTGGTGGGACTCGCGCACCACGTGCTCCAGCGGAGATGCCCACTAGGACCCTTCTTGCCACCGTGAATGCCTGGGGCCTTAAAGACGGGTGCCCTACGGTGGCGTTTGGGGTGGTGGTGACAGCAGGGGCCCCCGTCCAAGCACTCTCTGTCCACTGCTGCGTGCTTGCCAGGCCTCTGTGCGCCTCCTCTATCCCTGAGCCCTCTTTCCCAGGTCAGTTTCCCCGCAGGTTGCCTGCAAACCTTGAGAAGCCCAGACCCCACCCCCGCAGCCGCACGTTACCGGCTCCTGAGAGCCTGGCGGTGGTGGGCGCCTTCTGTGGGGAGTATTGGAGTGCTGCGTCTGCGCACTCCCAGAAGACAAGAGGGGAGCTCGTCTTGCCGCCTGTCCCCCCCACCTCCTGGTGTGGGGACTCGAAGTACTCATTCTGGCCCCCTGCCATCACTTGTTTGGATTTGCTTTATTTTGTTTGGTTTAAATAACACGGTCTTCCATGTCACCCATTAAAAACTGCTGTGACCAAGCAAAACTAACATTTCCTCCTCAGGGACAGGGAGTTTCCAAGCATGTATCTTGAATTAAATGTTCTTCTACATGAAAAAAATTACATATTTAAAGATAAGAGTAGCACACCTATGAATAACATCCACTGAAAGAATGAAAGAAATAAATCTCCTCCCCACTAAGGAAGCAACAGATGATTGTGCGGAAGAATAGGTTTGATCAAACATTCTCAGAAGAGATGTTTGCAATCAACTGCGAAACTGTCTGCTACAGTTTCACGGTTCAGCTGGCTCCCCCAATCCCCTGATAAACAGCTACGAACTAAATGAGGCCAAAGGGAAGGGAGGCAAAGCTGGCTTATCTTCTTTGCTTTGTGATTCCTCCTCTAACGTCCCTGCAGCCTTTGCCTGAATTTCCTCTGGATTTGGATTCCCAGATGCCTGGTTATGCAAGACTCTTTTCCATTTTTGGCAAAGGAAGTTACTTAAGGGGGCTTGAGTTGGAAGGAGCGTCCTCTGGCTTCCGGCCAGCTGGCCAGCGTGGAGGCCCTGGGCTCCCTGGGACGAGGGGTGAGGAAGGAACTCCTGCTGGTTTGAGGACTCCGGCCCCTGGCAATGTCTCTTTGGCACCAGAAAGCTTTCCAGAAGCTGTCAGCAGACTTCTCCCTCATCTCCTTGCCAGATGTGGGTCACAGGCCCTCTCCCGACCAGAGTCTGGTCGGGGGAGGGCCTGACTGCCTCCCAGCCCCCGGGGACAGCCCTGGAGCCCAGCCACTCAGGGGAATGTGGGCAGGGAACAACACGGAATCGTCAAGAGGAGGGAAGAGTGGATGAGTGTGGACAGGCAAGTGACTGCTGTTGCAATGGCTCTTGGACCATCGTTCATCTGGAGAGTCTCATAGGTGGGTCACAAAGTCATAGGCAGGTCCCATGGGCTGTAATAATGATTGTTAGAGTGGGGGTTCTCAGCGGGGCTTTATCTCCATCTGGGGGTATTTAGAAATGTAGGAGGGGCTTCTGAACATCAAAGTCATTGAGGCAGAGTATGCATTGCACGTATACACGCAACAAGAGGCACGCATTTGAAATGCACATTTTGATGCATTTTGACAAAGTTCTATAACTCTGTAACCATTAGCACTCTCGACAAAGAACATGCCCCTCGGTCTGAAAGGATCCCTCTGATCCCCTTCCAATCATTGACTTGCAGTCGTAATTGCGATTCATTTTCCGTATTAATTGCATGTACATGGAATTAGACAATATTTGTTCTCCTGGCTTCTGCATAACGTCTTGGGATGCATTCCAATTTAATTGTTGAGTATTTTATCATGTGGATATACCACAGTTTGTTTACCCATTCACCAGTCTATGGGCATTGCCAGCCCATCAACTGGTTTCCAGGGCGGGGCCATTATGAATAAAGCTGCTACAGATGCTCACGCTCGAGCCTTTTTGAGAACGTGTCTTTGCATTCCTTGTGGGTAAATCGAGAGAATGGAGCAGCTGCCTCGTCCAGTGCGTGCACACTCACCTCTCTAAGACGGTGCAGGTTTCCCAAAGTGGCCGCCCCACGTTACATTCCCAGCAGTGGTGGACGGGAGTTCCGGTTCCTCCAGACGTTGGCTACTGTTGGTCTTTCGCTTTTTAGCCACTACTGAGGGTATGTAGTGCTATCTAGTCACAATTTTAATTGGCATTTCTCTGGTGGCTAATGATGTTGAGTACTCTTTCATGAACTCCCGGCCAATTGTATATCTTCCTTCATGAAGTATCTGTTCTAATCATTTGCATTTCTTTAAACAAATGCTTAATTTTGAAATTTAGACTCACAGAGACGTTGCGAGTAGAGTTTCCATGTAGCCTTCGCCTAATTTTCCTAGAGATGTCATCCTCCATAACATCGAAATCAAGCGTATCAAACCAGGAAACTGATACTGGTACCAACTTGGTAATTAAACTACAGACTTTGAATTTCACCAGTTTTCCTGTCTGTTTCTCCCTCCTTTCTCTCCTCCCTTCCTTTTTTGGTGCAGAGTTGACAGATTTATAGACTTGGGTAATCATGATCACGGTCAGGATGCAGAATGCTTTGCGCCCCCCCACAAAGACAGCCCCTCATTCTTTCCCCTCGTGGTCATGCTCTCTCTGTAGCCCTCTCCCCCGGCAAACACGAATCTGTTTTCTAGCTATGCAGTTCGGTTATTTCGAGAACCTTTGTAAATGGAGCCACACCATACGTGAGCTGTTGAGGCTGACTTCTCTCCCTCAGTATCATGCACTTGAGATGCATTCAAGTTGCTGTGTCAAGAGCTTGTTCCTTTTTGTTGCTGCATCGAATTGTACTTTGTGGGTAGAGCCATGTTCACCCATTCACCTCGTTAAGGACATTTGCATTTCTGGAATAAACCCCACTTGGGCCTAGTTTATCATTCTTTGTATATATGGTTTTATTTTACCTGCTAACATTGTGTTAATTATTTTTGCGTTTTTTATGGGTATATTGGTATGTAGTTTGGTGCTGTCTTCGGTTTTGATACCAGGTACTGCTGGCCTCATTAAATTGCTTGGGAAGTGTTCTCACCTATTTTCTGGAAGAGATTTGGTAGCATTGGTGTTATTTTTTCTTTAAATGTTTGGTAGATTGATAGAACCCTCCATGCTTCCTGAACTTGTGTGACTTTTTTCTGTCACCAAGTTAAGGAAGTTTTCTGTCACTTCTTTTTTCAAACAGCTGTTCTGTCCCTTGCTCCTTTTCTTCTCCTGATAATTTATCTGATGCGAATGTTGTTATGTTTCATGTTGTCCTGAAGCTCCCTTAAATTATCCTCTTTCTTTTTCTTTTAAATATATTTGACTGATTGTGCTATTACAGTTGTTGCATCCCCCCCCGCCCCTTTATTCCCTTCTGCCATGCACCACCCCCTCCCACCAGCATTACACACCCCGCCCCCTCAGTTCATGTCCATGGGTCATACATATAAGTTACTTGGCTTCTCCATTTCCTATACTATCTTTAACTTCCCTCTGTATATTTTGTACCTACCACTTATGCTTCTTATTCCCTGTACCTTTTCCCCATTCTCCACCCTCTACCTCCTCACTGATAACCCTCCATGTGATCTCCATTTCTGTGATTCATTTCCTGTTCTAGTTGTTTGCTTACTTTGTTTTTGTTTTTTTTTAGGTTTGATTGTTGGTAGCCATGAGTTTGTTGTCATTTTACTGATCATAGTTTTGATCGTTTTCTTTTTCGTAGATAAATCCCTTTAACATTTCATATAGTAAGGGCTTGGTGATGATGAACTCCTTTAACTTGACCTTATCTGGGAAGCACTTTATCTGCCCTTCCATTCTAAATGAAAGCTTTGCTGGATAGGGCAATCTTGGATGTAGGTCCTTGCCTTTCAGGACTTCAAATACTCCTTTGCAGCCCCTTCTTGCCTGTAAGGTTTCTTTTGAGAAATCAGCTGATAGCCTTACAGCAACTCCTTTGTAGGTAACTGTCTCCTTTTCTCTTGCTGCTTTTAAGATTCTCTCCTTATCTTAAACTTGGGTAATGTAATTATGATGTGCCTTGGTGTGTTCCTCCTTGAGTCCAACTTCTTTGGGGACTCTCTGAGCCTTCTGGACTTCCTGGATGTCTATTTCCTTTGCCAGATTGGGGAAGTTCTCCTTTATTATTTGTTCAAATAAGTTTTCCACTTGTTGCTCTTCCTCTTCTCCTTCTGGCACCCCTATGATTCAGATGTTGGAATGTTTGAAGTTGTCCTGGATGTTCCTAAGCCTCTCCTCATTTTTTTGAATTCTTGTTTCTCATTCTGTTCTGGTTGAATGTTTATATCTTCCTTCTGCTCCAAACTGTTTATTTGAGTCCCAGTTTCCTTCCTGTCACTATTGGTTCCCTGTGCATTTTCCTCTATTTCACTTTTCATAGCCCTCACTTTTTCCTCTATTTTGTGACCATACTCAACCATTTCTGTGAGCATCCTGATTACCAGTGTTCTGAACTGTGCATCTGATAAGTTGGCTGTCTCTTCGTAGCTTAGTTGCATTTTTTCTGGAGTTTTGATGTGTTCTTTCATTTGGGCCATATTTTTTCATCTGACATGCTTGTTAGGTGGTAAGGGCAGAGCCTTAGGTGTTCCCCAGGGTGGGGCAACTCACGTCACTGAATTGTGACACTGTGGGGAGGGGTCTGAGAGGGAACAATGCTGCTTGCTCTGCTCTTGGCCGACTTTCAGTCACTTCCCCCGGTACCCACAAGTAAATTGGACCCTTCTGGTGCTGATTCCCGGGTGGGTGGGCTTGTGTAGGTTCTAGGACCCTGTGGGTCTCTCCAACAAGCTCTCCTGTGAGGCTGGGAGCTCTTCCTGCGGTCTCAACCCCCACAGGTGTTTTCAGTCAGAGGTTTTGAGTCTTTGTTTCCCCTCACTGGAACCCTGGGTTGCACGGTCTGTCTTGCTCCCCAGTTGTTCCACCGGTTTATCTGCACTCAAATGTGGGACCACCCTGACCACCAGCTACCAGCTTGCCTATCCCGGTCTGCCAGCAGCTGCATTGCCATGGGTCTTCTCCGCCCTGGCTGTCAGTTTTAGCCCACCTTACTGGTCTGGATGAATGTTTCTTTAACTCCTTGGTTGTTGGACTTCCATACAGTTCGATTTTCTGGCAGTTGTTTGTTTTTGTTTTTAAATTTATTACTGTCCTTCTTTTGGTTGTGCGAGTAGACACAGTGTGTCTACTGCACCTCCATCTTGGCCAGAAGTTCCCAAACTATCCTCTTTCTTTTTGAGTCTTTTTCATTTTGTGATTCTGACTAGGTATTTCTTTCTACCTTTCTTTCAGCTCACTGCTTCATCTAGCCTGCTTTTAATTCCTTCTAGTGTATTTTTCATTTCAGATATTGTATTCTTCATTTCTCTCTGGTTCTTATTCATAGTTTCTTTGTCCTTTTTTCATGCTGCTGTAGTTCCCACTAAGTTCCTTGTAGCTCCCATAACGTTTCTTATAGTTCTCACTGAGTTTCTTGAGCATCCTTATAACCATTATTTTGAATTCTATGTCTGATAGCTTGCTTGTCTCAATTTCATTTAGCTCTTTTTCTGAGGGTTCCTTCTCTCCTTTCAGTTGGGGTTTATTTCTTTGTCTCCCCATTTTACATGACTTTTTTCAAAATATTTATTTACTTATTTTTAGAGAAAGGGGAAGGGAAGGAGAAAGAGAGGGGGAGAAACATCCATGTGTGGTTGCCTCTCGCACACCCCCTACTGGGGACCAGGCCCACAGCCCAGGCGTGTGCCCTGACTGGGAATCGAACCAGCAACCCTTTGGATTGCAGTCTGGTGCTCAATCCACTGAACTACACCAGCCAGGGCTACATGACTCTCTTTGTTTGTTTCTGTCTCTCGGGTTGCTCTGGTTTGTCTGCCCATCTTCATGGGCTGAACTTCTGTGGTAGGAGATCTCTCAGACTCAGTGGTGTGGTCTCTTTGATATCCCGGTCTAGATGCTCTAGAGTTACCCTTTATTCAGTTTGTGTGGGCTGTCTTGTTGTATGTGGGTTTTGATTATCGATGGGTCAGTCATTTGTTGGTGAGTTCTTCCCTCCAGCTGGCTGGGTGGGAGTCACAACCCCTGCCATGTCTTGTATGCACTTCTGAAGATGATTCAAAGCTGGCAGGATACCAGACATATTAAAGAACAAAACTGAGGTTAAAAATGAGTTCAGAAGGGCTGGACTACTGGTCTTTTCCAGTCTCTTCATGGCAAGAGTGAGGGGGAACCGCTGTTCTAGGTTCTGCCCTTCACTGCCAAGCAGGTGGAGCTGGGGCTGGGAGGAGGAGTGGTAACCGAGTGAAGAAGGAGGCTGAGAGGGGACAGGAGACACGGAAGCAGAGGCTCACAGAGGAGAAGGAAGAGGGGAGGGCACATGTTTGGTGGAAGAGAAATTACGTAGGTCTCAATATTTCTTTTTTGGAAGGTTTTCAACTACAAATTCAACTTCTTTAAGAATTATAGAAGTATTCCTATTACCTATTTCATTTTGGGTGAAATTGGTGGTTTTAGTTTTTGAGAAATTGGTTCATTTTATCTAAGTTGTGATTTTATGTGTGTAGAATTGTTTGTGTTATTTGCCTATTTTCTTTTCAACGTCTGCAAGGTCTGTAGTTTTTATATTTATTCCTTCACTTCTGATATTGGTAATTTGTATTATCTTCTCTTCATTTATGTCAGTTTTGCCAGCGTTTTGTTGCTCTCAATTGTGTCAAAGAACCAGCTTTTGGTTTCATTGATTTTCTACATTGAGTTTTGTTTTAAATTTCATTGACTCCTTCCCCTATCTTTTTTTCTTTTTTACAATTCAATTTAGATTTATTTTACTCTTTTAAAATAGTTTCTTTTAAAAATATTTTATGTATTTATTTTTATAGCAAGGGGAAGGGAGGGAGAAAGAGAGGGGGAGAAGCATCAAGATGTGGTTGCCTCTTGTTCACCCCCTACTGGGGATCTGGCCTGCAACTCAGGCAAGTGCCCTGACTGGGAATCGAACCTGCAGCCCTCTGCTTTGCAGGCCAGTGCTCAATCCACTGAGCCACACCAGCCAGGTTAAAATAGTTTCTTGAAGTGAAAGCTTGGATTATTGTTTTGAGATTTTCTTACTTTTTAATATAAATATTTAACATTTTAGTTTTCCCTCTAATCACACCTTTAGCTGCATAGCACATATTTTGGTGGGTTATATTTTCATTTTCATTCAGTTAAATATAATATTTAACTTCCCTTGAGACTTTCTTTTTGTCCACAGATTATTTAGAGGTGTGTTGCTTAATTTTTAAGCATGTAGTAATATTTATGTCATCTTTCTGTTATCACTATCTCATTTGATTTTATTATCATACTTTGCATGATTCAATTCTCTTATCTTTGTTAAAGGTTTTGAAATGACACTGGGTACCATTTATCTTGGTTAATGCTCCATATGCAACTTAAAAAATATTTGTGTCCTGTTCTGGTTGGGTGGAGTGTTCAATAAAAGCCAATTAGTTCTCACTGATGAACAGTTTTATATCATTGCTAATTTTTTATTTGTGCTTGGAGAGAAGTGTTGAAGACTTCAGGTACAATTCTGGATTTCTCTAATTTTTTTTATTTCTGTCTTCATGAGTATTGCTTCATGTATTTTGAAGCTGTGTTGCTAGATGCATACGCATTAGAATTGTTAGGTCTTCTTGGTGAATTGATCTTTTGGCATCAGGTAATTTTCTACCTTATCTATGATCATTTTATTTTCTCTGAAGTCTACTTCAGCTGATATTAATATGCACCCCAATTGTTAAATTCATTTTGTATATCTTTCCCTTTATTTTTACACTAATGTATCAATGTTATATTTGCAGTATGTTTTTGTAGATAGCATAGAAATGGGTGATTTCAACAAATTTGTTCTGACAATCCCTGTCTTTAAATTTAGACCACTTACACTTAATGTAATTATTAATATATTTGGATTCTAGCCTACCATTTTATTATTTTTTTCCTCCTTTTTTTTTATTCTTCTCTTTCCTAATCCTTGCCTTTGTTTGGGTTATTTGAACATTTATTAGTATTCTATTTTAATTTATCGATTGCATTGTTACGTATATAGCTTTTTAAAATTTTTAAGTAGTTTCCTATCAATTACAATATGCATACTTAACCTTTCACAGACTACTGAGAAACACTATTTTACAAGGTCTCACATCTGGTTCCCAGCTCTGCGGGGTCAGGGACTTGGAACTTCCTCTGCTGACTCACTGGGTCCATGGCCAGGCCTGGCCACTCACTTTCTCATGACTTGCTATGAGGTTGTTTTGCATCTGAGGGACATGGTTTAATGCCAACTGTCCCCAAACCTGTTGAAGCTCCTTTGCAACCACTCCCCACACCCATGCCCTCCAAGTCAGGCCAACTCCTAACCAGAGTGGGACAGGTCTGCTTGGGAGTGAGCTTGCCATAGTTCTCCACGAGGCCCTGAGTGAGGTGGAGCCAGACAGTTCAGTTCTGGGAGCCAAGAACTTCAGTGGCTGTGATGCCAGCACTAGCTACACACTCACCACCAGCCTTAACTCATTCACTCATTCATTTCTTTCTCTCATTTATTTATTTACTTTTAGAGAGAGGGGAAGGGAGGGGGAAAGAGAGGGAGAGAAACATCAATGTGTGGTTGCCTCTTGTGTGCCCCCTACTGGGGACCAGGCCCACAAACAGGCATGTGCCGTGACTGGGAATCAAACCAGTGACCCTTTGATTTGAAGGCCAGCACTCAATCCACGGAGCCACACCAGCCAGGGCTCACTCATGCATTTCTTATCAAGTCTTTTCTAAGCATCTATGGGTGCTTTTTCCTGAGTAAACCCTCTTGGCTGTGCCCTCAGAGCTTACCTGTGGCTTCACTGGGCAGCCCAG
>PVKM010048746.1:0-11120 GCA_004027735.1 Carollia perspicillata
CACTGTCCCAAAAGCCAGTCTGGCTCTTTTCCCCAATGTCTTAGATGGGGGAATCCTGGTTTTCTTCAGAGCATTTTTCCCTAGTGGCTATCACTGTAGGCTGGGTGCAGGGGCGCCCACTGGGCTAGGCTGCCTGGATCCCGCTTGGAACCCTTCCTAGTGCTATGGGGAAATGCAGTCAGTGCCTTCCTGTGTAACCTCGGGATCTCTGCCTGGCTGGGTGGGGAGTTAGCTGGGAGGCTATCAAAGCTGATTCCCCAAGCAACCCCACTGTTTGATAAATTCCTCCTACTCAAGCCTGCCGCCTCATGTAGCCCAATTCTCCAGCCAGACCGGTGACTATCGGGGTCAGTGCCCATCACTGTCTGTGTCTCAGCTCTCTGGAACTGGCAACCACAGACTCCACAGGTGATCACGGCCCCTGTGTGACTTGCCTCTTCATCCTTATTCCCCTCTTTGAGACCAGGCCTCCTCTGGTGCTGCTCAGATCCTGCTCTGTTGGGGAAGGAGAAAGCAGTTGACCCAGCTCTCTCCCAAGGACTCTGTGGCAGAAGCCAGCTCTGGGCGTCAGCCTGGGACTGCAGCCACTCCATCCCCACACTGGTCCTCAGAACCTTACTGTCCTGAAATATCCTTCTTACCATCTGGTTTCTGGTTTTTCAGTGTCTGCTAAAATTTTTGGACTCTTATTTTCAAATATGCTGGGGTACTGTTGTCTGTCTGCTCTGTTCTTCCATGGGTTAGCCAGTTTTTCTTCCTTTTGAATAACCCAAAAAATTCACTAAAGTGGACCCTCCTGCCTCCTCCCTTTTGGGTGCAGGTGTAGCTGGTGCTCTTTCATTGGCCACATCCAGTCCATTTATGTCCAGTCCTATATCAGAGCAGACTTTGTGCAGGAACTCTTGGCCACTGCCAATGCACACGTTCTCCTCAGTGCTCTCTGGGAAAAACCACTGCCAGTTGTTGAGATAGAATAGATCCCATCAAATTCAGTGCTCCATCTTCTCTCCAGATGACGCACATAGTCTCTATTCTAATTCCAGTGCTGGCCCAAGTCTTCCTGAATGTCCATCAGCTGCTGTTAAGTGTTCCATAAATCTCAAGTTTTCTGAGTCAGTGTGGAGTTGTTGGAAATGCAATGGCATTGCTGTGTCTTTATCTCTTCTGAAAACAGGAGAAAATGATGATTTCAGAAGACATGCCTGGAGAAGGAGCTGCTCCTTCAGCTTCTTCAGCGGTGAAGCGATGCGGGAGGGAGAATGAAGCAAGCCTCTTATGGAATTGTTGCAAAGAGAAATTTGTTTCCAAAAGCTTTTGATTTCTTCCTTGATCTCATTTACCCATTCGTTGTTTAATAACATGTTATTCAGTGTCTGTGGATTTGATTGCTTTTTTATTTTTTCACTTGAGGTTGGTTGGTAGTTTCAAGCCCTTGTGGTCCCAAAAAATGCTTGATATGATTTCAATTTTCTTGAATTTGTTGCTGCTTGTTTGGCCTCCTATCATGTCAACTATTTTTTAAAGTGTTTCATGTGGATTTGAAAAGACTGTATACTTTCCTTCTTTGTAGTGAAAGTTTCTGTAAATATCAATTAAGTCTATTTGATCTAGTGTGTTGTTCAGTGCCATAATATCCTAGTGATTCTTTGTTCAGAAGATCTTTCCATTGTTGACAGTGGGGTGTTAAAACCACCTACTATAATTGTGTTGCTGTCAATATCTTTCTTGAAGTCCTTCAAGATTTTCCTTATGTATTTGGGTACTCCTTTATATTGGGTGCATATGTACTTACAATGGTTATATCTTCTAGATGGCTGCTTCCCTTAAGTATTATGAAGTGTCCTTCTCTCTCTCTTTCCATGGCCTTTGTTTTGAAATCTGTTTTGTCTGATGTAAGTATTGCTACCCTGATCTTTTTTGCTGTCCATTTGCTTGGAATATTTTTGTAACCTTTCCTTTTCCGTCTGTGTATTTCTTTTGTCTGAGGTGGGTCTCCTGTGGGCAGCATATGTGCAGGTCATATTTTCTTATCGATTCAGTTACCCCGTGCTGTGATTAGAGCATTTAATCTATTTCTATTTAAGGGTATTATTAATAGGTACTTATTCGTTGTTATTTTTCACTTTGTAGCTTTGTTTCTCTCTCTCTCACTCTTTTCCTTCTCCTTACATTCTTCTTGACTTTGTTAAAACTTGTTTTTTGTCCTAACATGTGGTCTGTCTTTGAGAATGTTCCATGAGCACTTAAGAACAAGGTCTATACTGCTGCTTTGGGGTAAAATGTTCTGTAAATATCAATGAAATCTATCCAATCTAGTGTGTCTTTCAAAGTAGCTGTTTTGTTTTTGATTTTTTGTCTGGGTGATTTGTCCATTGATCACATTGGGTTGCTTAAAAAATTGCCTACTGTGACTGTATTGCTGTCATTCTCTCCCTTAAAGTGTACTATGATTTTTAATACATTTAGGTGCTCCTTTATTGGGTGCTTATGTATTTACAAGGGCTATATCATCTTTTAGGATAGATCCTTTTAGTGTTATGTAGTAACCTTCTTTGTTTCTTGTAATGGGCTTTGTTTTAAAGTTTATTTTGACAGATTGCTACCATAGCTTTTTTGTTTCAATTTGCATAAAATGTTTTCCATCCCTACACTTTTAGCCTGCGTGTATCTTTAACTCTGAATTGGGTTGCATAGATAGCATGTATATGGTCTTGTTTTCTTATCCATTCATTTACCCTATGTCTTTTTATTGGAGAATTTAATCCATTTATATTTAAGGTTAGTATTGATAGGTACTTATTTATTGTCATTTTTTCCTTTGTACATCTGTTCCTCTGTCCCTATTTTTTCTTTTTCTTTTTCAACATGTCTTGCAATACTGGTTTGGTGCTATTGAACACCCTTAGTATTTTTTTTGGGGGGGGTTCTGGGAAATGCTATACTTTGCCTTCAATTTTAAATTATAACCTTTTAGAATACAGTAATCTTGGTTGTAGGTTCTTGTTTTTTGTCACCTTGAATACTTCATGTCAATCTCTTCTGTCCTGAAGTGTTTCTGTTAAGAAATCAGGTGAGAGCTTTATAGGAACTCACTTATAGGTAACTGTCTCTATTTTGCTGCCTTTGAGATTTTCTCTTTATTTTTAACCTTCACCATTTTTTTTATAATGTGTCTCGGTGTGGGGCTCTTTGGGTTCATCTTTTGGGACTCTCTGTGCTTCCTGAACTTGGGTGACATTTTCCTTCAGTAGGTTAGGTAAGTTCCAGCTGTTATTTGTTCAAACAGATTCTCTATATCTTACTCACTCTCTTCTTTTTCTTCTTCTTCTTTTTTTTTGGGGGGGGAGGGTAACCTTATAATGTAGATGTTGTTGTGCTTGATGTTGTCCCAGGGGTCCCCTATACTTTCCTCATTTAAACAGATTTCTTTTTTCACTTAGATGCTCTGCTTGGGTACTTACTGTTATCTTGTCATCTAAATCACTTATTCAATCCTCTGCTTCATCTAACCTGTTGTTGATTTCTCCTAGTGGCTTCTTCATTTCAAATAGCATATTCTTTATTTCTGACTTGTTCCTTTTTATGGTTTCTATGTCTTTTTTAATGCTTACTCTCTCTTTGTTTAAGTTCTCACTGAGATTATCTATTCTTTTCCTAAGGTCCTGGAGCTTCCCTATGATCATTGTTTTAACTTTGCATCTGTTATTTTGGTTGCTTCCATTTTATCTATTTCATTTCCTTTTTTTCCTGGAAATTTTTCTTGTTGTTTCACTTGGGATACTTTCTGTATCTTTTCATTTTGTCTCTTTGTGTTAGGTAGGTCTGCTATGACTCTATAAGTTGTTATGATGATTTTAATATGAGTGTGTCTTGTTGGGCTAAGTGGCACAATCTTCCAAATCACCTGAGTTCTGTCCTTCTGGAATGTCCTTGTGGGTTATGTGCACCCCCTGCTGTAGTTGAGTTTAGAATGCTGTTGTCCCTTTTTCTATTTTAACTTTTTAAAAAGATTTTATTTATTTATCTTTAGAGGGGAAGGGAAGGAGAGAGGGAGAGAAATAAATATCAATGTATGGTTGCCTCTTGTGCGTTCCCTGCTGGGAACTGGCCAGCAACCCAGGCATGTGCCCCAACTGGAAATCAAACCACGATCCTTTGGTTCACAGGCCTGTGCTCAATCCACTGAGCTACACCAGCCAGGGCTTGCAGTCCCTTTCAAGGATGAAGATAACCTTTCAGGTTAGGTTACTGTAATGATAAACCTCAATCACCATGTATGAGACACTGTCTTGGGCTGCCACCAAGGTGGAGTTGTTCTCAGAAGAACTGTGTCTGCTAGAACCTTGAATGTGCTGCTTCAGTGGCTAGTTGGTTTGGACTATGGTGTGGTTGAAGCCCACCACTAATTGTATTCATTCTGGGACTACTTGTGTGTGATTCAGGTACAGGTTGCTGTCAGATGTTGTATGCAATTGGCCACAGGCTACCTCTCTGGAGCTACCATGCTGTTTACCATTTTTATTTGTATCTACTGGGCTTCCATGTACATAGGAGGGGCCAATCTGTGTAAATAGATTGTCTTTCTCCAACTTAGAACTATCTCTACAAAAGGAACAAGGGTTTCTGAGGTCTGCATCCACCTGTCTACTACTTTTCCTTTCCCTGAGGTTTCCTAGTCTTTCCAGAGCCTTTAAAAAAAAAACTGTAGCATGGGCCCAAACTAGATGCAGCACCCAGTTCCTTCCCCAGGTTGAGAGATTCACAGGACAGGAAAACTGAAATTGGAGGACAGGGCTAGTGGGTGCCCTTCCTGGGAAATCACATTGTCTGGAACTCATTGAGGGGAAAATGGCTCCTGCTTGAAAGCCTAATCACTAAGTCTCTGTCAGAGTCTCCAATTCTAGTTACTCCTAGGGGGAGCTTACTGCAGGTTCAGTTTGAGTGCAGCCAGTCATTCCCTCTGCAGAAGAACACTCAGCCACCGCATGCTCAGAAGAATTGATCAAACAACCTCCCATTTGTGGTGATTATGGCCCGTCCCACAGGAAAAGGCTAAGCACTATGTCTCAGTCTCAGACAATAGCCTCCTGTGGTGTCACACTTTGAATGTTTCTGCTCTGAGCTGCTTTCTCTTCACCCCACACATTGCACCCTGTGGGGGTTTCAGGGACTTGGCAGGGCTTGCCCAGTGTCTCATTGGGGTGGTGTCCACAAGCCTGTAGGAAGAGGTCTAGCACTTCTTCTTTTTTCTGGGATAGTGATAGCTATACTTGCAGAAGATTTTGGATTTGCCTCCCCACAATGTAGTCATGGAGCCTGCACTCACACATCTGGCACCTGGGCAGAAGCCTTTCTGGTAAACAGTCTGAAAACACCAGCTCTGCATGGCTTTCTGGTTCCCCTGTGCCAATGAACCAAGCAAAGAGGGGCTAAAGTTTCCAGCTCCATGCAGCACTTATTTCTCTGTGTGACTGGACTCAGCAGGATAAGGAAGCTATTTACCCACTTTAGGTGAAGAATTCCAGCCCTCATTCCCCAGCCATACACCTTAGTCACTGGATCTCCACAAAAATCCTCCCCAGGAAAAAAATGACCCCTTAAAGTCACTGCTGCATGTAGCCACCAGACCTCTTTGTAGGACCCAAGTATGGCAGGGCAGCCTCACCAGAAGTGGGAGTCCAAACTGTGAGCTCTCCAGGCTGGCACTGTAACAACAGGGAATGCTCATTCCTGGAAAATTTCAGTCTGAGTCTCCCAGGAAGACTGAATCCTCACCCATTACTACCACCAAATGCTACACAGGCTCCAATTTCCATTTCTGTTGCTCTGGGATGAGGATCCCTGTATAGGTTTCAGACCCAGTGCTCTTAGGGGCAAGGAGTTCTTCAGCCACAACATCCTTCCGGCGTTTAAGGACCATCACACCTGCATCTGGGTGCTATAATTTTCTATGTCTCTGTCCTTCTTACCAGTTCTTATATGACTTCTTCTGAAAATCTTTGCGTGTAATATCTCAGTTGATTTTTCTTCAGTTGGTTATTCAAGTTGATTGCTCTGTAATTTAGGGCTAAATCTTGTTTCAGGCTAGGAAGAAGAGTGTTCACTTTACACCTACTTCACAGTTGACTTAGAATAAATAAATAAAATGTGGTACATTTACACAATGGAATACTCTATAGCAGAAAGAACAAAGGAGCTCCTACCCTTCGTGACAGCATGGGTGGAACTGGAGAGCATTATGTCAAGTGACATAAGCCAGACAGTGAAAGAAAAATACTATATGATCTCACCTATAAGTGGAACCTAATGAACAAAACAAACAAATGAGCAAAATAAAGCCAGAGTCATGGAAATAAAGAACAAACTGACTGTGACTAGAGGGGAGGTGGGAAGAAGATAATGGGGGAAGAAGGGGGAGGAGCAAGCAAAGGAACACAAATAGAAGACTTATGGGCATGAATAGTGTGGGAGATTGACTGTGGAAGTGGCAGGGGATGGAGTAAGGGTGAGCAATGGTGAAAAAAGCAAGACAACTATAACTGAACAACAATAAAAAAGCATAAAAAGAAACAAAAAAAGAAAAGGTGGAAACATTTAAATATATACAAAAATAAATTAATGAACTTAAAATGGAAAATGTTAATAATTATATTCCATGTAAATGGAATTATTTCTCAATTTAAAGATAAATATAGTTCAACAGATGTTTAAGTCTTTCCTACATACTCCTGCAAGAGACAAACCTAATCCTAAAATATAAATATCTAGAAATATTGAGAGGGGAAATTTGGAAAATATTTACCAAATAAATATGAATAAAATGTTAGACAAAGTGGAAAGTGATTCAAAATGCAAAAAGAGAGATAAAAAGAAAAACTAAAAGTGGTAAATTGCCACCAGGGAGATGTTAACAATTTGCAATGTGTATGCACTGAATAATATAGCTTCAAAAATATAAATAAAAAATGGAGAGAAACACAGAAAGAAACTTACAAATTGACCATCATAATATTTTCAGGCCATGTATACACAAACCCAAAACTTTCTCTTGAAAATTGAAACATTCTCAGAAAACTAAAAATGGATGTGCCTTTTGACCCAGCAATTCCACTGCTTAGGATTATACTCTAAGAACCCAGAAACACCAATTCAAAAGAACCTATGCACCCCAATGTTCATACCAGCACAATTTACAATAGCCAAGTGCTGGAAGCAACCTAGGTGCCCAGCAGCAAATAAATAGATCAAAAAATTATGGTACATTTACACAATGGAATTCTATGCAGCAGAAAGAAAGAAGGAGCTTCTACCCTTTGCAACAGCATGGATGGAACTGGAAAACATTATGCTAAGTGAAATAAGCCAGGTGGTGAAAGACAAATACCATACAATCTCACCTTTAACAGGAACCTAAACAACAAAACAAACAAGCAAGCAAAATATAACCAAAGACATTGAAATAAAAATCAGGCTGACAGTAACCAGAGGTGAGAGCAGAGGGAATTTCAGGGGAAAAGGGGAGATGTCACAGGAACAAATATAAGGGACACATGGACAAAAACTAACAGGGGTGGAAAAGGGAGGGAGGTGGGGAGCACTGGGGGGATGGACTGGGGTGTGAGTAAAAGACAGAAAACTGTACTTGAACAACAATTAAAATAAAATTTAAAAAAATAAATAATAATAAGAAAATTGAAACTGATAATGGTGACTTCTGGCCAACATGGAAGCATAGGTAGATACACTTTGCTTCCTTCTACATAAAAAACAACCAGAACTGCCAGAGAGTTGAACTGCATGGCAGTCGAACAACAAAGGATTTAAAGAATATACATTCATCTAGACTGGTTGGAGGGGAGGATACAGGCAGCCAGGGTAGAGAGGACATGTAGTGAGGCAGTGGCTGGCCAACCAGATAGACAAGGCAGCAACTTGTGGACTGGGCAGTCCCATATTTAAGTGCTGAAAACCAGGAGGAATGACTGTGGAGCAAGAGAGAACACACAACCCAGGGTTTCAGCACAGGGAAACAAAGCCTCAGAACCTCTGGATGTAAAAACCTATGGGAGTTGTGGCAGTGAGAGAAACTCCCATTCTCACAATAGAGTCCATTAGAGGGGTCCACAGGATCCTAGAATGTATACAAACCCACCCACCAGGGAGTCAACAATAGAAGGGCACCAACTGCTGTGGAAAGTGGGGGAAGTGACTGAAAGTAGGGTGAGAGCTAAGCAAGCAGCATTGTTCTCTCTCTGATCCCTTCCTCACATACAGTGACAAAACACAGCCAAGTGAGTTGCCCTGCCCTGGTGATTACCTAAGGCTCTGACCCTTACAATGTAGCAGGTGCTCCAAGACAAATAAATACAGCCTAAATGAAAGAAGAAATCAAAATCCAGAGGAAAAAAAAACTGAGCGATGAGGACATAGACAACTGATGGGATGCAGAGTTCAAAACACTGCTAATCAGGATGCTCACAGAAGTAGTTGACTCAAAATAGAGGAAAAGGGTCACAAAATAGAGGGAAAAGTGAAGGCTATGCAAAGTGAAATAAAGGAAAATGCACAGGGAGCCAACAGTAAAGGAAAAGAAACTGGGATTCAAATCAAGGATTTGTAACAAAAGGAAGAAATAAATATTCAATGAGAAAAGAAGGAAGAAATAAAATTCAAAAATTAGAAGAGGTTTAGGAACCTCTGGGACAACTTTAAATGTTTCAATATCTGAATACTAGGGGTGCAGACGGAGAAGAGGAAGAGCAACAAATTGAAAACTTATTTGAAAAAACAATGAAGGAAAACCTCCCCAAGGTGGTAAAGGAAACAGACATGTAAGTCCGAGAAGCTCAGAGTGTCCCAAAGAAGCTGGACCCAAAGAGGAACACACCAAGGCATATTATAGTTATATTACCCATAATTAAATACAAAGAGAGAATCTTAACAGCTACAAGAGGAAAGGAGAGAGTTACTTACAAATGAATGACCATAAAGCTATCACCTGATTTTTCAGAAGAATCCTTACGGGCAAGAAGGGGCTGGAAAGAAGTATTCAAAGCCATGAAAGGCAAAGACCTACAAGCTAGATTTCTCTATCCAGCAAAGGTATCATTTAGAGTAGAAGGGCAGATAAAGTGCTTGCTAGATAAGGGCAAGTTACAAGGGTTCATTATCACCAAGCCCTTAATATATGAAATGATAAAGGGACTTATCTAAGAAAAAAAGGTCAAAACTATGTACAGTAAAATAACAACAAACTCATAACTACCAACAACTGAACCTGAAAAATGAAAACTAAAACTAAGCAAATACCTAGAACAGGAACAGATTTGTAGAAATGGAGGTCACACAGAGGGCTATCAGGGAGGGGGTAAAGGGAGAATAGGTAAAAATTACAGGGAATAAGAACCAAAATTGGTAGGTACAGAATAGACAGGGAAAGAATAAGAATAGTATAGGAAATGGAGAAGCAAAAGAACTTACATGTACAACCCATGGACATAAACTAAGGCAGGGGGATGCTGGAGGAAAGGGGCACAGAACACAGGGAAAAAGGGGGAGAAAACATGGGACAAGTGTAATAGAAAAAATTAATAAAATGTACTTAAAACTGGAACAGTAACTGGACTTCATTTATATTATAAAAGTGGTAGTTTGGGAATAACCAACTGAAAAAGTCTTATAACCATGAATTTGCAGAAGCAGCTACATCAAGATTGCTCCAAACAAGTTGCTGAGGGTCAGTCACAGGCATTCTCTTACAGTGGCATACTCCAAAGTCCCTCCCAAGAGGCAAAGAACCAAGACTACTAGTGGTCAACTTTAGAAAAAAATTCAGTCAGGATCCAATAACTTTCACAAGCAGCATATCCAAAGGAAGAGCTCAGCAAGCACCAGGGTTTGGCAACCCTGCTAAGGTAAATTTTGCTTTGTGTGGTCAGCACCTGCACAGCACCTTCTATTCCATGGTTAAGCTGAACCTCACAGATAGATAGCCTGAGAGTCAATCCAATGCACAAGTGGGCCAATAGCAATAAAGCTAAATTACAGCAGGAGAGTCCACATTACCCACATAAGGAACATTCCTGAAGCAACCAGCTCAGGTGACCACTGAACTCCACAGGGCACCCAGGCCACCCCAGCAAGACTAGAAGTCATAGCAGATCTATTTGATACATGGAAACAAACAAACAGGCAGCCAAAATGGGGATACAAAGAAACAGGCCCCAAATAAAAGAACAGGAGAAACCTACAGAAAAAGGTCTAAATGAAACAAAAGCATGCAACTTATCAGATATAGAGTTTAAAGGAATGGTTATAAAAGTGTTCAACAGCATGAAAAAGGACATAGAAACCATAAAAAAGATGAGTCAGAAATGAACAACACAATATCTGAAATGAAGAATACACCAGAAGAAATTAACAGCAGGTTGGATGAAGCAGAAAATCAAATAAGTAATTTGGAAGACAAAGTAGAAAAAAACATCCTAACAGAGAAGAAAAAAAGAATTTTTAAAAATGAAAATAGTTTAAGGGACCTTTGCAACAACATGAAGTGTAACAGTATCTGCATTATAAGGCTACCATAAGGAGGAGAGAGACTGCAAGGGATTGAGAACCAACTTGAAGAAATAACTGATGTGTGCACTGGCCTGCAGTGTACACGGTGTTATGGATGGGATTCGAGACAAATTCACACGGACTACCAAGTCCTGTGGAGGAAAAGGGGCAGGCTACTCTCTCAAGGGGAGAGCACACTGACCCTTGCCTAAACAAGCTTTTATTGGGTTTAATTTGTGCAGGAATACAGGTACAGCTCATTAATCATTGTCAGGCAGTAAGGATCAAACAGGAGATAGCACATAAAGAATTATTAGGGCTTCTTCTGAGTCAGGGTCTATCAGCTAAAAGGGTAAAAACTTCAGGAAACAAACTCATTTCCTGCTTGGGCCTTTATTATTTAACTAAGAGCATTCTTAGCAAAGCAGGTTTCACAGGATTTTGTATATCCTTTCTCAGGCCTGATCACCTGGGTAGCCCACCCTTTCCAGCACAGGGTTGCACCACCATCTGTCATTGTTTCAGACTTAAGTCAGGCAGAGGAGGCAAGATAGCCAAGGAAT
>PVKM010048747.1:0-11118 GCA_004027735.1 Carollia perspicillata
CTTGGTTTCATGGTTTTAACACCAGAGACAGTTCATTAAAAACAAATATTTATTAAGAAGTTACTACCTTCTAGTTAGTTTTCTAGGCACTTGGAATATATTGGTTGAATAATCTTGACTTCACTGAGTTTTACTTTCAAGTTGGGAGAGGTAGAGAAAAAGTAAACACAATAATCAGTAAATTATACCAATTATCAGGTAAATACACTCTGAAACAAACAAAAATGGGAGAGCAGAATAAGGCATGGGGAATATAGGGGCATGTGAGGTAGGAACAGGCGGCATTATTAAATGAGATGGTCAGATAGCATTGAGAAAATGAGATTTAGAGCGAAGACTTCGAGGAAGGAAGCGAGGGGGTCACTAAGTGGATATTTGGCGGCAGGATGTCCCAAGTGAAGCTATCAGGTGGGCAAAGACACCACGTTGGAATTTCCCTGACCTGTCTGCTGAATGGCAGGGAGGCTGGTGTGGCTGGAGAGAAGACAGCAAGGAGGGGAGGAGTGGGAGGGGAAGAGTGGGAGGAGAATTTGCAAAGTGGAGGGCAAGTACATCAGGTTGGACCTTGGAGGACTGCACGTCTCCCAAGCCTTGATCTTAGATGCCCCAATGTCATGTCCTGGAAGCTAAGTTAACAAAGTCACCATAGTTCATCAACATTAGTAACAACTGAATGAAGGCTCAGTATAAACTGACGTGTGTGTAAAATGTTCCAATTTTATTTAATTTCATCTTCACAATCAATTAGCAGAGTACAGTGGAAATGGCACTGTGCCGATTCTGGGCCTAGGCCTTACCTGGCCCGAAATCTTCCAACTCTCTTTTTCCTGGAATATTCACACTTGAAATGTTTCTTCTTGGAACTCAAATCCCGAGCCTCATGGAGAAGAACCAAGCAGCCCCAGTCAACACAACACTGAGGTCCCAGTCTCGAGTCCAGATGACTGACCTTTCTCGTACCCAAGCTGATACCATCGGAAGCAACAGTACCACCGAGTTATCCCACAGTGTCCTGTAATAAATCGTTTTAAGCCACTAAGTATGGAGTGGTTTGTTTCATAGCACTCAATAACTGAATAGTTACTACAGATATACCCATTTTATAGATACACAAACTGAAGTTTGAGTGTTTAATTAATTGTAGATCCACGGCAAGGAAATGATAGAATACATAGCTGAAGAGAATTCTGTTAAATTCCACAGTCCGCACTTGAAAACACTATCCCAAACTGTCTCTCATCTTAACACCGAGTTTTCAGCTGTATCTTGCTGTAGCATTTGAATTTGGACACCATTTTCTTTTATAGAAAGAGCTGCTAAACTTATATGAATATGACAACAATCTGGTCTCTTCCATTAATTCTACCATTCCTAAAAGTATTTGACAAATGATGTGGACTAAATGTACTCTGAGACCTTTCACATAAATTATGTCACGAAAAACCAGAAGCCTGGAGGAACTTCTCTCACTAGAGTTCTTTAATTTCCTAAAGCCTACGGCAGTTACATGCCGCCCTTCGGTTCCCTTGTCCTCCTTGCCAGCAGTGCCTTCAACACCTGTGCATTAAATTACCGCAATATTGCTTTCAATGTGCACTTAGCATTTCCAAGATTTTATCATTTAGAGAAAGGCACCAATCCATCATGACTAAGTTCCAAGCAGATGGTGCCAAATTCTATTTACCTGATACTTCTTTTTTTATGAAGCTAAAGTAAAATTTGTTCAGCAAATGCAGCCATCAGAATGTGACGGGAGGGAAAACGAAAAGGCAAATGAGCTGACTTGGCAACAATGAAAATTCTAAGGATTTTACTTTGAAACAAAGTGATTTAAAGGGACCGACATGGCCTTTTTCTTCGTGTTGCACTCCTGCATTCACACCCTGTAAAGGACCTGGTGCTTCTCAGACCTGGGGTTCAATGAAGATGTAATGGGTCGTTCTGTGGGTGATGGCGGAAGAGTGGGGTGAATGGAAAATGTGCTGGAGTGTGAGGTATGGGTGGGGAAATACACGTGGTCAAATGGAAACAAGTCACAATTTTTAAGGAAATCAAAGGCACGTAGGAGCATAGGATGCTCCTTTAGTAAAACTATTGTATCCCTAGCCTTGTAACTTAAAGGTAAAAATTCCTACTGAGGTTTCCACATTACTTTAAAAAGTAATAACAGCCACCCATTACAGTACACATTCATGTAGTGTCTTACGATTTACTAGGCACTGTTAAATATGAATTTGATTTGACCCTTATAACAACCCCAGACTAGGTACTCTTCTATGCAAGATCATAAAGTTAAAAACAAAGCAGGAGGCAACTCAAAACTAAAATACAACAACTGGAGATAAAAGCTTTGATTTCAAGGTGAGATTTTTTGGAAAAGAGCGAATAATTTTTTTAAAGGTTTGATTGATTTTTATGACATATAGCTGTCTTAATCTAATTTTCTTGGTGTGTAGGGTATATGAGTCTTTCAAGAAGGTATCCAGCCACATAATGGGAAAAATAGAGACATTTATTGAAGAAGATACAAGATACAAGGTACATTGTACATAGGACAATGACACCTCAGTCCCCTTCCAAATAGGTACCTTAAGACCTCACACAGTGCTCCCAATTGCCATTAGCTGCCCTGTTGTAGTTTTCTGCATCTTATCAATGGTCTGCAATCTCTTTACTTTCAAAGGTGATTTTAGTTTCGAGAAAAGCCAGAAATCATAGGCCACCAAATCTTGGCTGTAGGGAGGCTGAGTCACCTGGGTGGTTTGATGTTTTGCCAAAACGCTCTGCACAAGATGTGATATGGGCATGCCATTTTGATAAAGCTGCCGATCACCGGTTGCCCATAGCTGCAGCCTGCTGAATCATCCAACGAGTTTCCATAGAGGAATGTTCAAGCTTAATTCAAAATTTGATGCAGATCCACTGCTCTACTAGTTCCATCATTTTGAATGTGACAGCCACACGGAACACATGCTCACTCAATGGCATCTACCGCCCCCACGGACCAGTACAGTGAAGTTGCCCTTGTTCATACATGCACATTCCAGTCCACTCTCCTCAGCTGCCAGATTACATGGATGTTGTGCAAACCGTTCTCATTATATGAACAATGGCTGGACTTTTTCTAGACAGACCTTATACAATAAGCATTCCATATTAGAAATAACTTTAAATACCCCCCACATGGCCAGTGACAAAGTATCCAGCAAGTTATATTACTTAATATCTGCTCGGTTAAAAACTGCCCAGCACTACTTTCAGTGGAGTCCATTGTTGCCAGACAAATTCAATGTGGTCTTGAAGACAATGCAAACAATGGCAGTCAGCATTGCAGCCATCTCTACACCAATACAGACGTTTCTCCAACCCTTTGCTAGAGCTTCACTTTTTAATTCGGTTAAGTTATTTTCATCGAGGTACAATTTAGATACAATAAAATTCACAGATCCTAAATGTATAGGTCTATCATTCCAGAAAGTTCTCACTTGCCTCTTTTCAGTCAGCCCTTACCCTGGAGGCAACCACTTTTCTGTTTCATTTTTTTTTTACTGTGTACTGATTTTGGCTATTTTAGAACTTTACATGAATGTACTATTTTTTCTTTCTTTCTTTCTTTTTTTTTTTTTTTTTTTGCACCTGGCCTCTTTTGCTCAGCATAATGTTTGGAAATTCATGTATGGTATTTATATATAAGTAGTTTGTTTTTTATATTATTGCATAGCACTCTCTATATGAATGTTTACAATTTCTTCATCCATTCCCCTGTTGATGGATATTTAGGTTATTTCATTTTTGTACAGCTTCATTTTAAGCACTACAGTTTTAGTGCTGAGTCTGGGTCCTGACATTTCACTTATGTAAATTTTTAGGGTTTAAAACTGGTGCAAAAAGAAATCTGTCAGCACATGGCAAATGCATACTTTGCAGTGTGTGTATAGGAGAGAGAGAGTTAAACTAGAATTTACTTTGTGAATCCATGTCAGTGCATTAAACAGGTTGCACTGGAAATATAAAATAAATTGGTCTGGCTCTCAGACTTCGTAGCTGTGAGTAGACAGCAGCCGAGACGTAGTATACCGAAAGAGTCTCAGAACCGAGAGACTGTTGTTGTGGCTATGTGGTAGGCGGGATCCTCACAAGAAAAACACGTACACTCAGCTCTGTCGTTGCAGGGTGCTAGCTCTGTGCTCAGCTCTTTGGCTGTTATAATGCTCCCATAACATTCACCAGCGAGATTCTGGCATCGTGTGTGTAAACAGATCGGTGTTTCTGATCATTTAAAATCCTGATTTCAAATGCCTCTCTCCCTTTCTCTAAAGCACTTAGGCTCATCATGGTTTGCTAATTAAAGCACAGGACTGAAGCCTCTCCGCTTCACGTCTGCAGCTAATTCAACCTTCAGGGATGCAGCAAATGAGTCAATTAACATTCACTAGCATGCATTTATCTAGCACCTGCTGTGTGCCAAACACTACACAGTGCTGAGTTTCCTAACAGGTTGCAGAGAGGAAATGGGATCCTGTAAGCCAAAAAATACTACTGGGTTTGGTGGAAGACAGCCTGAGCCTGAAAGATTTTCCTCTCACCTATTTCTCAGACTTCGGGCAATTCACTTCAACTTGGAACCTCAGTTATGTACAGGTCATTCTAAATTTTCAGGTCATAAACTAAACTGAAAATAAATGTATACATCTTAATTTTTCTCCCACTCAACTACTTTGGATCCCGATTCCTCTGGATGGCAGAAATTTCACCTCAGTGAATTTAGGTGACCTCACTCATACAAGAGGGTCTCTCTCAAAACAAGATCCTCCCCATTCTCCCCAGTGCTGTCACTGAGTGCCCAAGGTTTACCTAATACTCAGAGGGGGAACAATGATCGATCAGCGTTGCTTCTCCACTTGCCATCCACTCGTTCTCTCTCATATGCTCTTTGACTCTCGCTTCCACACTCCTTCAGAAAAGCTCCTTAATCTATTTATGGCTTTCCCATGTCTTCTGGCTTCAGTATAATGTTGGTACCATGTGGACATGGCGGGGGAGAAATTCTAGCCTTCCCAGCACTGTGCTGGGAAGACCTAGTAAAGATGTTTCAGATCATAAACACTCCTCCAGACATTTAAGCTGTCCTCACCTGTACCTCGCTTGGATGCAGAGGCTTCTGAGACTTTGTGATTTTTCTCCATCTCCATCCAGAAAGCAAAGCATTGACAGGGCCCTCTCTGGTATATAAGAAACATTGTGTGAATCAAAAGGGAAAAATCCCTTCTTTTTGGACAAATTGCCAGAAAAAAAAATACCTTCCATTTGGACAAGATACACATCTTGACACACCAAGTCGAAGACTTTTTCCCTTGGTCCAGTTTCTTTTATTCTTGCTTTGCTTCCTTCCCATCTTGAAGGGGCTACAACTTTCTCTGGTCTGATGATTGTCCTATTCTATCTCATTGAGAATATCCCAGGCTCTTGATAAATACAAAGACTTTTCTTCTAAACAACTGCCATAGCCATGCAGAGCAAAAGTTTATTTTGGAACTCAAAAGTCAAGACTTGACTCTCTCTCTCTCTCTGTCTGTATTTTATGTGGCATCTCTAACTAAACAGTGAGGTTTGCTGGCAGCCTCCAACTGTAGTGCCTGCAGGACCTAAAACCAAGGTCTTCTTTTCCTGAAAGTTCCTCCAGCCAACGGCTGATCATGGTGACTTTCTAGAGCTTGGCTACTTCTGCCCCAGATAGGACTCATCTGAATGACCATCTTTGCAGTGGAGCTCCCTGTCAGGTTGACACTATACTGAATCTTTGTCAGATCAACATCATGGCCTGAGGTTCTCCCTGCCCCTCCTGTTTTCCCCCTGTATTTTATAAGTGTTCCTCCCCCACCTCCACCCCCCAATAAACCTCTTGTGCTCAAACTTTGTGTGTGCTTCTCAGAGAATCCAAACGATACCAGTCTAAAAGCAATTAAATAATACTCTGCCAAATAGTAGAAGTATTGAAGTAGTAAAACATTCCATATAATTCCCATTTATCTAATACTCTCTCTTATTCCTCCCTCATTTCTTCCTTAAGTTGAGTGAAAGAGCAATTATGTGCCCAAGCAAACCATTCCAATTTGCAAAAGTCCAAAAGGTTTTATTATTCCCATGTCCCGTTTTGCTTTCTACCAGTCATTCATAGAACAGCAACAAAAAAGGCAAAACACCATAAGAATTACCTAGCAAAGCTTTAGCTTAACCCCAAAGCAATAGATCTAATTAAATAGAGCACTGTTTTATTTTAATTTTATTTCAAAAGTAGTGAAATTGAATAAATCAAAGTGACCCGACGTGTGTCAGGACCATTGTGAGTAACTGAGGCGAATAATGCAGCAAAGGCATGGAAAACACAATATTCATCATATGGAAAACAGAAGCCATTGAGGGCAGGAACATTATCCTTTAAGTATGTGTATGTTCTCTTAATCATCGACTCCATATATATGGATGTAATGTTATATTTGTTTGCTCCTACTCCACACCTAGCCTGGAACTCAAAAAATAATCAATTAGATAAATGCTTTTTAGACATAAGACAAGCCAGTTAAAATGGGATTACTCAGCCCGGTCACCTAAATTATTCTCTATTTCTGGCTTTCAATAGTACCTGATCGTTTTCCAAAACCAAACCCATTTTGGAAAAGCATCCATTGTTGGGAGGTAGCATGTATCATGAACTTTTTATTAATGCAACCCAGAACTGGGGATGAGGGATTCATTAGACGTGATTCTAGAAGAGAAAGTGACTGGCTCTCGTACAATAGAAATGCTTTTTCTTCTTAGGCATTTCAGTAAGTGGGATAAAGAAAGGGAGGGAGGGAGGGAGAGAGAGAGAGAGACTGTGGTGACTGTGATAGATAGTTAAGAATGTCAACAGAATGGCAATTTGGCCCATATGAATTTAAGAATGATTTTTGGCTTTGATTTTGGTTTTTGTCTTATAAAAACTGTGCCGCTTGTAGGACCAGCTCTAGAAAGTGAGCTGGCAAAGCCCCTCAGGGAGAAAATGACTGACAAGAGTCTTAAAGACCAAAATGAACAGAATTAGGAAAATTAGAAAGAAACTGCACGCATCCTAAGGTATGAAGTCAAGAATAAGTTAGAGAAGGCAATGGTTGTCAAAATATTGAGGTTCCCTGGGGTTTTTTAGGCATTATCATATGCTCAATATACATTACCTAATACTTTAGTTTGATATGTTGGCTTCATTTAAAAAGTTTGTAAGGACAGGCATATGGAAGGGAGTAGTGCCACTTCAGCGTAATAAGTTTTTGAGTGCACTGCAATATTTTGATCCAATTTCTTCAGTGTGGTTGCAGGCCATGGAAATGGAATTTTACTCCGTATAAGTGCAAGTTCACAGCAGGTTTTCCCTGTAGATGTACACTGGGTCAGTGAAGACTTTAAAGGATTGTACAAAACTTTATAAAGTGGAGAATTCAAAATGATCTCAGTGCGGTCATCGTTACTATAATACTTGTAGCACCATTCCAAGCTAAGGGGGAAAATCAAACTACTAATTTGGATCTAAAAGTTATGTGTTATCTGATTACTTGAGAAAATAATTAACTTATTTTCACTCATACGTCACACTAGGTGCGGTGTAATGTGACGAGAAAAGGGAGCTGAGGATAATAGCCTAGCCGGGAAAGGAGATTAGGGAGATAATACAGTCCCTCAGTCCATGCCCTCTAGAAGTTTAGCATATACTTTTAGAAATGTCATATGTGGAAAGCAGATGGTCCATCTATCAAGAAAAGGGAGAAAGAGAAGGAGAGAGAGAAAGAAGAAGGAGCAGAAGGAGGCGGAGGAGAAGGAGGAAGAGGAAGGGAGGAAGGAAAGGAAGGGGAGGAGTGAGAAACAAATCGCATTGCCTGCAAACTGAAAGATTTTCCTTCCAAGTATCTGGATTAGGAATCTTTAGCTGTGTATTTTACCCTTAAAACATACCACATTGTCCCTTACTACTCTTTCATTGGGACGTGTCGAATTCCATAGTAGCAAGAATAGAAAAGAAAGTGAAAAAACCCTTTTAAATGAAGAGTCTTTGCCAGATTTGGAGATTCTCCTGCAGCCTCTTTTATTCCTTAATAAATGATGGAAGTAGAAAGGCAATCACCACTGTTTGCCAAAAAGTTATTTAAGCCACCTATTTTTGTCATAATCACATATGCTTCTTAACTTCTGAACATAAGGTATATGGTTTCACATGGATTGGCTTACCAAGAAACTGAAAGAAAGAAAACCAGTCCAACTGGTGGCTGAGTGTTCTGGGGCCTCCAGAAATTACTTTTGTGTCAACAGGAGCTTAAGTCTTTTCTAAACTCACAACTGGACTTATTTTTGTTGCATGATCTTGAAACAGCAAATGAAGGCTTCCTTGTGAGTAGAATCACTTTGCTTCTTTGACGTTATGATTTCTTGTTCCCTCCAGACTGAATGATCTCCTTCAGCCTCTTCCCATCTTAATGAGTAAATTAAAGAGTAAATTGAGTGGCTGTCTTATTTGATTTCCTTAGGAATTAGTGTAGTGACAGATAGGCTGTCTAAATGTGCAAATAGCTTAAAGAGAGAGAGATTTGTTTTCCCAAGGACTTTGTTCTCTGGCTCATTCCTACGATAACTCATGGCTGTGAACAAACATGCTTCAGAAAGTGAGTGATGGGTTATGGGCCCAAATGAAAAAATGTCTGAAATAAAACACCTGAGACTACCGATAATGCCCTTCACTTCAATGTCGATCACGGATATGCCTTAGATCACATCACAGCAGTGAATATTCTTATTTTTTCCCCTGCATTTGAAGAAGCTATTTGAAAGGCTATTTTTCCTTTATTTTACTTTCAGGCAACTGCTTTTTCCTTTCTTTCTCCCAATACCATTCCCTCCATAGCAGCCAATATAGTAAAAATAGCGTTATTTAGCATGTTATCAACCAGAATCACCTTGGGTAATACTAAAAACTAAAAAGCACATGGGAAGGTTTTGTAGGAAAAAAGTGAGGACATACGGTGCTCAAAATAATGGAAAATAATGCAAAGTCTCAGCAACACAAAAGTCCCTCTGTGACCTTCACGCCTGCCTTTCTCAGATATCCTTGTTCCTTTTTGCAAAAATATGTTAACTAACATTCATCTTGAGGATCTGTAAGTCACCGAGGAACAAAGCCTAAACAGTAGTGATAAATAAGCAAGACTTTCAACTCAAACCCGTATTTTTCACAAGTCCGTTGAAAGCAAAAGCTACTAAAATACCCAGAGGACACTGAGGCTCACCTGCCTGGGTAGGGGCGGGGCCAGTGCCTCAAGAACAGAGCTGGTGCCCAGCACTGTTATTACAGAAGGGAAAATGAAACCACAATCACACAGTGTGTGTGTGTTTTTTTTAATGGTGGCCTATATCAAGTTTTCTAAGGACACCTAAAATAAAAACCCAGAATCTTATTAGACAATAGTTGGCTGGATCTCTTCTCTCCTCAAAAGTTAGACCAATTTCTGTTTCACGAAATTATGGAAAATGTACCTTGTCAAAAGCCCATTAAAACAAGACGTTATCCATAAAGCATTCAATGTTATCATTAATGTAAACCTACTGGACAGATGACTAAGGTCCAAATGACCAAAATTACAAATTTTCGAAAAAGTAATGGATAAAATAGCTATGGTACATTTACACAATGGAATACTATTCAGCTATAAAGATGAAGAAAATTTTACCCATTACAACAGCATGGATGGACCTGGAGAACATTATGCTAAGTGAAATAAGCCAGTCAGAGAAAGGCAAATACCATATGATTTCACTCGTGTGTGGAATCTAATGAACAAAGTGAACTAACAAGGAAAATGGGGACGGACTCATAGATGGAGAGCAGATGACAGCTATTGGTTGGGGTCTTTGGGGAGGTGGAGGGATTGAACAAAAAAGAAAAAAATGAAGCAGAGCTCTCGGTCATGGTCAACAGTGTGTGGAAGCGGTGGATGGAGGTGGAAGAAGGTATAAGGAAGGATAAATGGTAATGGAAAAGAACGATAAAAATAATGTAAAAAACATAGCTACAAAAAGAAAAAATGAAGAAATAATGATAATTAAAACTACTACATATAATTATGTATGGAACATGGCTATATCCACGTTCAGAGAAAAATCATAGCCTTACGTACTAATATTAATTAATAAGAAATAATAAAAATAAATCAATTTATAGTTACTTAAAATAATAATGAAAAACAAATAGATAAAATGAAAGGAGAGGAACTGATTTAACGAAGTTAAATTGGGAAATAAATTAGAATAAATAGAGATAATAAATGAATCAAAGAGCTGATATTTGAAAAATAAAATAGATATTTATATGACTATTAAGCTATTAAGGAGGTACAAAGATAAATAATTAAAAAAGACAACAGAAAAATAAATGCAGATAAAAGGTGAGCAAAAGAGTTGTGTGGGATAAGTTTATTCAACACTGTGTATTAACTGAAAGTTTATAAAACTCATTTTTTCATGAAAATGGAGCCAAGGAGGAACACACCAAGGCACATCATAATTATATTAGCCAAGATTAAAATGAAGGAGAGAATTCTAGAAGCAGCAAGAGATAAGGGGGCAGTTACCTACAAAGGAGTTCCCATCAGACTGTCAGCTGATTTCTCAAAAGAGACCTTACAGGCAAGAAGGGGCTGGAAAGAAGTATTCCAAGTCATGAAAGGCAAGGATCTACATCCAAGATTGCTCTATCCAGCAAAACTTTCATTTAGAATGGAAGGGCAGATAAAGCGCTTCTCAGATAAGGTCAAGTTCAAGGAGTTCGTCATCACCAAGCCCTTATTATATGAAATGTTAAAGGGACTTATCTAAGAAAAGAAGATAAAAAATATGAACAGAGAAAGGACAGCAAACTCACAGTTATTAACATCCACACCAAAAACAAAAGCAGACTAAGTGGACACCTAAATCAGGAGTGGAGCCACAGAAATGGAGATCACATGGAAGGTTAGCAACAGGGGAGTGGGAGGAGGAGTGTGGGAGAAGGTACAGAGAATAAGTAGCATAGACGGTGGGGAGAAAATAGACAGGGAG
>PVKM010048748.1:0-11122 GCA_004027735.1 Carollia perspicillata
TCATAAGCTTTTCTCCTCTTCACCTTCTCCTCGGGCCCCCTCTTGAAAGCAGCTCTCGCAGGCCAGAACGCTGTTCATTTATTTCCCCATCCTGCCAGCAGAGCAGGGCTGGAAATGTGCTTAAATGACTTTCTTGTAATTCCTCTGCAGAGATCACTCCACATCTCCCTCAGGCTCCTTCTCTCCCATTTCATCACCCGCCCCCCCTTCCTTTTCTAGCTAGTTGACCCTCGGGAAACGGCAATGCCTTGACCGTTACTCGTTTGTGTGCAGACGCTGATCAGACCATTGGGGAATTACTATCTCTGGAGGAAGAGAGCTAGTTTATTTATTCCTTGGGGAATTCATTCTTGGAGCACCAGTGAGATTCAAATTATTAACTGGGCCACAGCCTCTTTAAACAAATCTAGAGGGTTCACTTGTGATATGCCTTTTATTCAGAAATGAAACAAAGGAATTTGTAAAAGTCTGAAGGACAATGACACTTCACATAATTTTCATTTGAGACAACAAAATTCAAATTGCACAAATTTACTAAGTAACACTGGTCATACCATAGTCTTTAAAGAAACAAGTGTGTACTAAAGTAGCCATACAGATCCTAAAAATATTTTTATTATGCTAGTTTACAAGCTCCTGTACAAAAGCAATTATAAATAGTTCACATCTAGAAAAAAATACACATAACCTTTAAAATAGAATTTATGCTTACATATAAACAGACTTTGTAGAAAAAAAGGATATTAAAAAGTGAGATTTTTCATAGCACCAACCATTTTAACTTTTTAAAGTCAACATTGCAAATAGAAATTTGTTTCCATTCTAGATTGCCCCGATTTTAATAAAAAGAGCAGGAAAATAAAAAAAAAATGTCCAGAATCATAGAGAAGCACTACGTAGAAGAGCATGTAAGGAAATGTTTGGAGGGAACGCCTGCTGTTGAAAATAGAATTAGGCCACTTCTGATGCACATACCCATGGATCAAGGTCGCACTTCAGCACCCTTCACCTTTTTCGTTAGAAGCAGAATTACACTTATTACTAGAGCCTCAATCTCTCTGGCAACAATTCTAAAATTGCACTAAAATTAAAGTTTCTATTCAATTGAGAGGGTGAGATGGAGATTACAGTGAGTGCTCTGCTTTTTGGCAGGTCTTATTTTAGGTTTATGGAGTGTACCCACAAACAATTTGGGCACTAGGACAATGAGCTGAAGAAAACTTCAGCTGGAATTTTTTAAAAATATATTATCATCAATGTCTAGAAGACTTAGTATATCATTTCAAGAGCATGGCACTGATTCAATTTATTGCTTTTCTTTTTGCTACAAATATAATTTCTTTTCCAAAAAATTTACAACTTCTGTACAAGTGTTCAAAAAAAAGTGCAAAAGTAAGACTCCTGTATTGTGGGTGTGTTTACTTTTAATCCTCATGAAACTCGACAAATGGAGCCCACACCGCCCTGGCAGAGAGGAGAGCTGCAGTGTGTGGCTTGCTGTGAATCCGACAACACAGGCTCGGGCTCCTGTGTTATAATAGTTTATTGCCGCGTCTCTGCCTGCGCCTCCCCACCCGTTTCTCAAGTGCTCCATTGCCAGCTCACTACGGAGGAAAAAGGTCCTTTATGTGTCGTTTGAACCCTGACTCGCACAGGAAGAGAAGCTATCGTACAAGGAATCACTCAAAGATTCCAAATTGTCTACACCGGGCCTGTCGGAGCTACTCAAGGATGCTTCTTCACTTTTTTCTTTCTCTTCTTTGCGTTCTTCAACCTTGTTTAGAGAGTTCTCTTTTTCTAATAAAATCGCAGTATTGCTGTTATATTTATTGAATGACTCCAGGGAAATTTTAGATAATCTATTCTCCAGATCCTCTTTTGTTTCTTCAACTTGTTTCAATTTCTGCAATAAGAAGAGGAAAAATATTAGAGACATATTTCTTTAGAAATCAAGTTATTCTATCCAATATTCAATTATTACTGCCTGTATAAGGTACAGTTTAAAGGTACAGAGAGAACCTGCAAGTCTTTAACAAGCTTTAGTGTAATTAAATGTAATAAAACCAATTTTGGGGATAAATCAAGACTTTAATCATTTTGTTGAGCTAAATAGGTCCCAATTTTCAAACCAGTTAAGTGCCACTTAATTTCATTTTAAATGGATCCATTTGAAATTTGTTCAGGTTATAGTGCTTTACTTTTCTTTATCAAAGTTTCACACTAGTCCCTTTTCTTACTAAATAGTATTAGTTTTCCAGTTGCAAAGTATGGATAGGGATTGAATTTCAGCCAGAAGTTAAAGTTATATATTAAAAACAGAACAAGCAAACAAACAAAATATACACAATCCCCCTTAAGTTGCCATGAAATTAAGTACACGTTCAACTTATCAGAAGCATTGTCACTTTGTCCCTTTACAAGTCTCCAGGTATTTGAAAGAGACTTCCAGGTCCAGGATATAGACTTTAGTAGGCCCAAAGGGTTAAAAATCAAGGTAACAGGTCTACCCCTTAGTATCTACACCCCTACAGGAGGTTCCAGTAACATCAATTTAAACAGGGGTATTTCTAAGGTGTTTTTGGTAATCTCTAGAAATGCTTTAAATTCTCTAGGAATTTATAAAACATTGCAGGCATATTTAATAATCATTATAGATAAACCCTATGAACACTAATACATCAGTTGCTCAAGTGGCTCCTAAGGGCTGAGGTGGGAGGAGAGGAAGCACAGGTGCAAAAAGCAACAAGTACGGAGGGGGTAAAGTCATTAACACATTTCTCATCTTTTTCTCATTTCTCATCTTTCTCATCTTTTCTCATCACAGCAAGCCGTTCAGAAGTACAGACAAGGTTCAAAGATGATAATGATAGGTACCGTTTATTAAGTATCCACTAAGTAAAAGACACTGAACATATTTTATCTATAAGCATTTCACAAACCTGCAAGTTATACATCCCCACTTGAAAGACGAAAACATGGCTCAGAGTGACAGGGTTACTTGCCCAAGGTCGCTCAGCAAGTGACTGAGAACAGGATTTGAATTCCTGTCTGGCTGTCTTCCATGTTCCTTGTTTTACCACGCTCTTATGTAATAAAGGACAAGATGTCCTGTATTTTTTAAGTTTTGCCACCCAAATATTCCACTTGCCAAACCATCTCTGTCATTACTGTCCAAGGCCCTAACATATGCAGTTCATTTGCCCAGCCCACTGCCCACATGCTTACTATGGACATACAAAGGTGAAATGAGGAAATTGTGCTCTGATTCAGGAGAAAACAGACACGACCAAAGCCTATGGATTCTCACATGTTAAATATTTAATAGAAAGAGAAAAGAAAAAAGTATGGAAGTGGATGACTTCAGTGTTCCAGGAGCACACTCAGAGTTTCTTTCTCTGCTGTGGGAAATGGTATAATTCTATGCGAAAACTTGAAAAATTACCCGTGAAGTGGTGTGTATTTCATTATACTATTATTATGAAGGAGCATGACTTAAGAGCTAATTTTCAATCTCAAAAGGTTACCTTGAAACCACATGTGGGTCAAGGAACAGATTCCTAGCCGATCATAGGGAGGTGTCTCCATAATTAGGAATAACTCCAGGCAACAGTCCCTATTCACGTCACACTAATCTTTAGGAATTTTACACAAAGAATTGTATAGCACAGTACTAAAAATACATGGACAGAATAAGAAATGCTTTGATTATATTAAATGTGGGTAAATAAAGGGCATTCAATACGATTCTTTCCTCACCTGAGTACCTTCTCCCTTTTTCTTCATCCAAGAACCGTAAGAGTTTTCCTTGCCCATTTCTAGTCAATGGGGATCTCAAATTTATTCAATAAACGTTTATTAGAGAGGCAGGTGGAAGGTTTTGGTGCAGAGGATACACAGCTGAGTAAAATCACATTCTGTGGAGGGAAGTTGGGGGTCTGGAGGCAGACAGACCTGAGCCTAAATCTCAGACCTGCCCAGGAGTCTCCTTCCTCACAGGTGAATGGTGATAAGACACGCCTTTATTTCACGATTGATGTATTAGAAATACAACACCCTAAGACCCTGACACATAGTAATAGGTACTCAAAAATGGTACAATAAATATATAATTGTAAGACAGAATTCTTGTTCTAGAACAACGATTCTCAAACTGTGTACTACAGGCCAACAACAGTATCACTTCAGAGCTTGTTAGAAACGCACGTTCTCGAGCCCCACCCAGATTTTCTGCATCAGAAATGCCTACGCCAGGCAAATGTTTAACAAGCTCACCAGGCAATTCCCATATATGCTAAAATTTGAGAATCACTAGTCTAGAAGAACCTGTAGTCTCAGAAAGTAGGTGAAAAATAGAATTCAATGTGTTAAGGCAGAGATGAGGAAAGAGATGTGTTTACCATTAAAATGCCCACAGCCTATCAGACACACACAGATCGTGCATCATGTTTTCTAAGAGCTTCATGCTTACAGGTTTGTTTCTTCAGTTAATTATAACGACATTATTCAATTAAATATAACAACACCTACATTGGTCAGGGAGGTGACAGAAATAAACAAATGGCTCATTTTAAGAAAAAGCACATGATCTTCATAGTCTTTTACTTTCACAGTTTTCATGAGAGGTGGGTACAGAATTTTTTTTTTTACTATAAGAACAACATCAGTGCAAGAGTGACAATGAGAGCCAATTAGCATTCAGCCTCAGAGAGGGGGAGTGAGGAGTAGTGAGGACTGTGCTCAGCTCATCAGCATGTGCCTAATTTAAAGGCAGGAGCAGCTACAGGTGAACCTTGCGGGATATTGTGGGTTCAATTCCTGAGCACTGCAACAGAGTGAGTCATAACATGCTTGCTGGTGGAGGCTTCTGCCTTTAATTTGTTAAAAAAATAAGCAACAATCGTGAAGTGTAATAAAATGAAGCAGAGTAAAACAAGGTATTCCTGTAAGCAAATTTAGCTATCTCTGCTGTGCAGAAATTGGGGATGGGGTGGGGTCCAGGTTTTTTTATTTTAAGGTGAGGTCATAAATCTAGATCAATATTTGCTTATATTTGAAATTCTTTGATTTTTTAGTTACTTATTTATATTAAGAATAAACGGAACAATAATAATAAAAAACTCCATCATTGCCCTGGCTGGTTGGCTCATTTGCTTGCAGTGTTGTCCCATACACCAACAGGGCTGTGGGTTTGATTTCCACTCAGGGCAAGTATCTAGGTTGCAGCTTTGATCCCCAGTCAGGGCACATACTGGAGGCAACTTGTCAAAATTCCTCTTTCACATCGATGTTGGTTTCCTATTTTTTCTTCTCTCTCTCTTTCTGTCTCTCTCCCTTCCTCTCTCTCTAAAATCAATGAACATATCTTGGGTGAGGATTTAAAAAATCCACTATGTTAAACTGCAATTTTTGCATCGTTTCAACGTCTGAGCTAGAGATCGTATTTCACACTTGTTTCTTATCCCTGCAGACCCTTGCATCTCCATTCCCCTGCCAGATTTCTCCCTAGAGGCCTAACCCAGCGATTTTCAACTGGTGGGCCACAAGAATTTTTAAAACGTGCAGTACCTGACTATTTAGTCAGGGGCACTGACCTCTTTTCCCTTAAATGTCAAATAAAAAAATGACAACAGCCAACACAACAATAGCCATTCGATGTGAATGAATCAAAATTACACCTATTTTTGTCAGATCAGCAAAAAATATAATAGATTTTTTGATGTACTGCAGAATTTTAGTAATTAGTTTATGTGCCATGAGATGAAAAAGGTTGAAAATCTCTGGCCTAACCCAATGCTAATTCATCAGTAGATTCTCCATGGACACTTAGTGATGAATTCCGCTTTCTCTAGCATCAGCAGAGTCTCAACTGTTGGCTTGGGCTTCTCTAGTGGTCCTGCCAGCTAAGTATAAAAGCAGTAAAGTAGCTTACTTCTCTGCCCGCAGTTAGAAACATACCAAACTAGCCTCAACATTGTCCTGTCAGATTGCAGGTATTTTTAAAAATTTGAAGTCACATAATATTTAAATTTAAAATATAAGGAGGGATTGAGGTCAAACAGTAATGTGCTAATGATGTAATCTGTTCAATGGGAACAAAATAGTGCTCATCAGTTTGTAGCAACTGTATGCAAAGGTGCTTTGCAAATGAATCGTGGTAACAGCAGCATTTAATTGAGTGCCTGTTCTGTGCAGGTGCTCTGCTAAGCACATTGCACTGATTATGTTTTCATCCTCACATCAATTCTATGGGTAGGATTCTTTAGTATCTCCATTTATGGGCAATAACAGTGGGAGGAAGTTAAGTAACTTCTTTAAGGTCATGTAGCAGTGCATGGTAAAGTCTGGATTTGCGCCCAGGCAGCCTGCCTACAGAGAGAGCCCAAGCTCTTAACCTCTGTCCTGGAAAAGAACTTTACAAATATCAGCCTACATTGTCTTTAGGGGAACATCTAAAATAAGAATCACAGAACAGCACAGTACTATTAATAACAAACCCAGTAAAGATGAGTGTTTGACAACGATTGTGGAGATTCCGTAAAACATCTTGATTTCCTTTGCATACTACGCTTCATCAGAATTATGATGAAATTAACATACTGCAGTTGTCACCTATAGGTGGCAACAGTTGTACAGTTCACTTTTTGGTGGACTTATTATCGCACTTGGGCTAACCAGAGCAGGTAAGAATAATTTTCTAGTTTAAAATCAATAGCTTTGCATATTCTTAAAATATATTCCTGTCTTTTGGGTAACCATGGCATTATTAGTGATAATTAAAGCAAGAGGTGGTGACATAGAAATACCTTGAGAATTATACCTTAATTCCTTGTAGTCAAATAGTCAATCAATCAAACCAATCTACTAAGTGACTGGTTTTGTGTGACAATTTTTCGGTCTTGATTCTCAGAGGAAGTTTCCTAGAAGAGGGTGTTCTTGGAGGGATTTTGAAAGGTGAATAGGATTAAAACACACAGTAAGTAAGAGGGAAGGCATCCCAAGACACGTCCTATTGCATCTGTAGATAATTCTGCAGTCTACCCGGGTCCAGTAGTTGCCCACAGATAGAGATGTGCCTATCCCATGGGCTTCGAAGGACCCCAGTCAGGCTCAGGAAAGTATCAACCCAGCTTATAACCTGGGGTTATAAATAATAAATAGCTTTTATTTCTAAAGAGTTTCCATCGTGACCTCACTGCTCTTACATCAGCCTGGAAGTGAGGGAGGCTGGTGTCAGCTGGGATATTTATGGAATTTGTGGTTCAGACAAATTCAAATTCAGGTGAAATTAGACCTGGAAATTTGTTTCTTAATTTTCATCACAGAAACACATACCATTTTTTCCCACAGTCAATAATAATCATGGAGTAGAGATTCTGCCTAGACCAATATACTGAACACCAGGAAGGATAAAAAGAAGGTGATATGTACCTTTGCCATAAGGAAAAGATGGGGAGAATATAAAAGTTGATAACAAAAAACTCAAGTGATAAACCAGAAAAAATACATCCTTAATAATATCAGCTTAATATCAGCTATATCAGCTTAGTATCAGCTATATCAGGATAGGTTCAGCCGGAAACTTCTGCCCATAATAGGGGAGAAACAAGCGGCAAACTCACGACATAGTGCAATAAAGTACTGTTCCATGATGAAGGCTCATCTTTGATTACTTCAAAGAAGTTTCTATCAATTGATTATATTTTGAATATATTGGTTAATCTATTGTACAATATCAGGAAGAGATTAAAATGTGTTTGTGAAATTCAGACAGCCTTGTTCCTCAGCTGGGTGCTCAGAGTTGCAAAAAGGACTGGAACTCTTAGCACAAATTAATGTAAACAGCATCTTTATTGACATAATTTCTTATTTTTCTAGTACTATACAGAGTCACTGCCAATCTGTTTAGGAATAATAGCTATAGTTGTAAAGTGTTTTCATTGCATGCCAGGTACTGGGTCGAATGCATTTCATGAATTATCTCATTTAATCCATACAGTAGCCCTATGAGACAGCACTTTTATCATCCCTATTACACAAATAGGAAAATACAGGGTAGAGAGGTTTAAATACTAGGCCACATACACACGGCCAACAAGTTAGGACATCAGGGTTTAAGAAGAAGCAGTCTGACTACAGAGCTTGGGATCTTTATCATAGCACCAGGCCTTAGGAAACCAGTGTTCAGTTTCTGCCATTGTACAAATTGGCTGTGTAACCCTCTGAACCTGAGTTTCTTTCCATTAAAGTCTTTACGAATCTCCCTGCTCTGAAAGTTCTATGACTCTAACATATTCTTTTTTAAAAAATTTTAACCAGTAACTTTATTGATTTGGGTATTTTGAGTATGTTGGCTCTTGCCTGTGTGGTATAATGTTGACTGTTCTCTTTTTTCTTAAATTATTTTTGTATTGTTATTCTATTACAGTTGTCCCAATTTTTCTCCCTTTGTTCTCCTCTGCCCATCCCACCCACCCTGGCTCCTACAGTCAATTAATTGGGCGTCTTCTGTGCATCTATTACTGGAATTTGAAGTGGCACAATGAATAACTCTCCCACTTCTAAATAAATAAGGTAAGATAAAAGGGCTGGTGGGAGGCTGAAATACCGTCTTTATTTTTGAGAAAGTTTCTATTGGAGAACGAGGTTTCTATCCACAGAGGAGCAGGTTTCCTAACATTGGTCTCCAGAAACGGGCAAGTTTACTGACTGGCTGTCCTGGGCCGGCAGGCAAGTGTCTTCCATTGAAACCGTCAGTGTGAAGGACGGAACAGAAAGTCTGCTTCTCACAGTCAGCCTGACCCCAGAGGAAGGGTGAGGCCAGCAGGAAGGGGGCCTGCCCGTCCCCCCTGTTCCTCTCCTACACTTGCTAATTAAACAAGCCACCCCTCACTCTCCGGAGAAGTGAAGAGAGGGGCTCAGAGTTGCCAGGAGTGTTGTTCTAGAAAACCGCCTCCACACAGAGAGAAATACCTGAAATTAGGAAGAAATGTCACCACCGCCGAAAATTTCTCATGACACAGAGTGATGCAGACTTTACTCGAGCATATATGTAATTAGGGCCAAGGAGACACAGGAAGCAACAATGTGAACAAATTACATTTATAAATGCCTTATCACTTAGTTGTAATTAATTTTAATTATTTAATTTTTTGTTGAGTAAGGAAAAAGATGCAAGAAAATTCAGAGACTGCAGTGAGCTGGGGTGGGCAGGGAAACCTCCTTGTGCAAAAAAATAGGAGGGAGATTACTTAGCAGAGGCGAAAGATGGGAGTGCTTGCATTTGGAAGCGAACAAATCCAACACAGCAGGGGGTCTGACTGGCCCTGGGCTTTAGGCTAAAGTTGAAGGTGTGATTTCCCCACCCCTTTTCTGATGAGCAAATCTTGGGCACTAGGAAGAGGGATGGAGGGCAGAGTTATGTATTATGTTCTTTTTGTGGAAATAAGAAGGAGGCATTTTAATCCAGGGCATCTTTGTAGAAGATTGGTGCACACTGCAAGTAAGGCATATTTGCTGGGGGGAGGCCACCCTTAAGGGAAAGGATACAGCTGAAGCCAGTCCTCCTTTTTTCAGAGGTACTAGCTAATCCTTTTTTTTAATGCCACCTCTTACTGTATTCCTGGTGGAGCTACTTTCTAGCTGAGGCAGAAAAATAGAGTGACCTTTGGTGAATACCAGAGACCTTCCAGACTTTTCTAGTGGGTTGTGATGTAAACCTTGTTAATCTGGTCAAATTCCAACTTGGATAATTACCTTCTCACAGCGCTCATTTCCCTCTATTACTTCAACTGGACACATGACTCTTCACTTGCCCTTCTAAAAAATTAATGTGATGTATCAGTAATAGAGAGCCACTCTCTCCATCCAACCACACACCAGGAGATGCAGTTTGGCACTGGAGGGCACTCTCTGTTTCTTTACTGGAGTCCTAAAGAATCTTCAGTATCTCCAGGGCAAACTGGTTTTATTACGTGAAAGAGTAATTTTCAGTTGAGGTCTGATTTTATGACTCTATTATTAACTATATTGCTGTCCTTTACCATGATGGATGACTTTCAATGACCTCTGCTGGAACCTCTGAACCTGGGACAGGGGGCAGGGGGGCAGGAAATGAGCTTACTTTTTGAAGAAAAAAAAAGCAAGCCAAGGGAAGGTCAGTGGGAAGCTGAGGGTTGCTACAAAATAATCCAACATGTGGAAGGGAAAATAATTCAGCTAAGAGGTAAACAATGGCCACAAAGGACATTTAAAGACAAGGTCAAAATGACGGAAGGAAAGAAAAACCATTTTATCAAAGAGACGGGAAACACTCCCATTTACAGAAATTGGAAAAGGCGTGGGGTCAGGTCCCTCAGTGGGAAGAGAAAAAAGTAATACAAAGAAAATCACAAACTTTCCTTAGGCAGAACGGTGTTTGGGAAGAGAAAAAGCATGTAATTGTAAGTTTTGGTGAAATTTTTACATGAACATGCAAAGGACATGTGTGTGATTTCTGTAAATTCCAAAGTTAGCGCCATCCCTTGAAATGCCATTTGAAAACATTTATTGCTTCTATTGTTGTTTTCCAGAGCGGTCGAAGGCTCCACAAATCTAATATAAAATGCAGATTGATCACTTTAAGTAATGCATCAGATTTGGTCAGCATTGCTCAAATTCTCCAAAAGTAAAAAAATACAGTACAGTATAAAATCTGTACTGTTTTATACGGACCTAGAAGTGGGAATATAAACCAACTCATTGACATTGGCTCGTATAGTTATCTTAACTAAATGGACCATGTTTATCTGTGTTGTGAGATTTCTTTTCTTCTTCCAGCATACTAATGTTAACTAAACTTTTATCCAGGAATGAGAATTGAACAGGCCTGGGCTGGGAACTTCTAAGTCTATTCAATATAGTGTCAAGTTAATGTTTCTGTCTGATGAGAGCAAGAGCATCAAGCTTTTCTGCCTTTAATTTATGGGCACCATTATGAATAAAAACAATATATACCCTATTCCCCTGACTTAAAAGATCGATTAGCCATTTTTTGATTAATCTTTCCATCACTTCATGTATTAAATATGATATCTATCTAACCAGCAAGCTGATCATGTCTGGCTTAGAGTCAGCATCTTTGTAG
>PVKM010048749.1:0-11113 GCA_004027735.1 Carollia perspicillata
AAAAAAAATTTCTTGCCAGCTTTCCTTTGGTGCTTGAAGCTGCAAACCCTGAAGGGGGCTCAGGCCCGCACGTCCCTCCCCTTGGCTCGCACGACACCAGTAACCATGACGAGCTGCACCTGGCATGGCAACAGGCTAATTTTTTAGAAAAGCCAATCTGGAATGCTTGCCATGCTTAAAAGGAGCACTTGACAGATAAGAAGCCTTCAGGATGCCATTTCCAAACATCCATCTCTAACGAGGCGTAGCTAACAAAATGTGTACGGTAATTATTTATTCCACCAGTGCGTCCCAAGGTGATGGAATCAGTTGCATGTGAAATTCGCTTTGACAAACCGTCCCTGATTATGTAAGCTTTCCGCTCTGCTCCGGACTGACTGACGAGGTGCCGCTGTTGACTAAAGCTTCTGATCAGCCCTTCCTGCAAATGGCAGAATATAGATTGGAGTCATTGTCGTGTCTTCCGTCACGCATCGTTTCCCGGGACTGCAATCAGAGAAACAAGCCGCTGAGTGGTGGGAAGCAGGGGGCCGAAAGATACAGGGCAGAACGCTGTTGCTCTCCTTGGGAGAAGCCAGCTGTGACCTTTATGGGAGATGATGAAAGAGTAATGTGTGGAGAGGCATAGAAATCTAGGGCGTGGCGGTAGCGATTCCCGGGCCTCAGAGAGCCCTGTCGGGTTAGGGCTTTCTCTTGCAGCAGCGTGTGCTTGGGGCCCCAGTTTCCAAGGTAAGAAATCACACTTGCTCTGGAAATTCTGGATCCTCAGGCTGCTTGCAGTTCGAAAGCAACTTGATGGGTTCCATTTCAATAGATATACATCAACATGTTCCCAGGACGGAGGGCCTGGGGCAAGTTTACTTTGATTCAAGATAGTCAAGTCTTCCTTAAAAGTGCTCATAAAGATTATACAATCTATATCTGTTCGAATTAGTTCCAGCTGCTTGGAACAGACCACAGAAATAAAAGTGGCTTCAGTAACATGGAGCTTTATTTTCTCTCACATAAAATCAGTACTGAATCCCAGACTAAGGTCAGAGCTCGTCTTTAGGCCTCCAGCTTCCATGGCCCAAAATGCCTTCTGGAGCACCAGCTATTGCCTCTGTGTGCTAAGCAGGAGGAGAAGGAAGGGAGAAGAACAAGAACGCCTCCTAATGGAGCACATTTCCTTTGAAGCCACGCAGGGACTTCGCTGACGTTCACTGGCCATCCTTAGTTGCAAGGGAACCTAAGATATGTAGTGTTTTCGCTGGGCACATGGCTACTCAGAATACTTTGAGCAGGCAACAGCCAGGCTCTGCCCTGTCATCTATTGGGGGCTACCTTTGAAGCTTAGGTGGGAAGAATATGGCTTTAGAACCTAGACATAACTGCCTCTGAATTCTGGCTTTATTGCTTTTTAGCTGTGTGACAATGGGTAATTTATTTTGATTTTCTGGATCTGTTTTGTTAGCAGTAAAAATGAAGATGCTAATCCTATCTGATAGGGCTGTTCTAAGGAGTAGAGGAGACAGCTCAGGTAGAGTGCTTAGCGCAGTGTCTGACATTCAAAGAGTAGGTATTCGATAAATGTTCGCGCCCTTCTTTCCTGCGCGTTAGAATGGATTATTTACCCAGCTCCTCGGCTGTGACTCATCGTGTAGATTCCCTAGCAGAATGCCTAGGAGGATGACAATCGTAGTTTTTACAACTGCAACCACAGCAGCAACAGCAACCATAAGAGAGGACACAGACCCCCTCCCTGCGTTCTCTGCACCAGGCACTGTGCTCTGTGTTCTACACAAATCATCCCACTTAACCATTTGTCCTCTGCCCAGGTCCTGGGTCTCTTACCATTACAACCCTTTCACTGGCTGGCACCTGTGACTCTCATCGGAGGTCTGCCTGAGGGCTCCTAGGCCACTTTGCCCACAGCAGAGAGCCCGAGTGCCTGGAGTTTACTGACCCCCATGGCCCTCAGCCAGTCAGTGCCCGGCACAGGAGCTCCAAAGCCCAGCTCCCTGCCAGAGGTGAAACAAAATGCTGTGTAACATCCTCCCTGACACTCCGGAGCATCAGGCTGCGATGCTGTATTTTGCTTTGACTTTTCCTCATCCCTGCCTGCTTCCCCGCCACCCTGGATGGGAGCCTGCCCTAAACAAATCACCTGCACATGAGTTCTCCTCTGCGGGGGGCAGACCTATTAGCAACCGTCTTCCCATTTTACAAAAGGAAAATTGAAGTTTAGACAGGTCAAGTAATTTGTCTGAGGTTACACAGCTAGATTGTGTGGAATTGTAATTTAGACCCGGGTTTGACTCGCGGCACCCTGAAATTGTACTTTGCAGCTGCACACCTTCTCTGACCAGTGGCCCGGGATCTGCAGGGATAAAGTACTAAGGACTCTGCTGTGTTGAATTCCTCGGTGAAGCGTCATCAGGGGTGTACTGAAACCCCAACTCTTTTGTTGAGGTTCGGGCCTCTTCAGTGGGGGGAGGCGCAGTGGAGCCCCTGGAGAGGACGAGGCATGCATTTACCTGGCCAGCCAGAGTAGCCGAGGGCAGCCTGGTGGTCAGAGGGTACAGAGCCCAAGGTGCAGCCAGTCCCTGCCTTGTCCTGTCCTAGGGCACTCTGCACCTGCTGGGAACACCAGTGTCCATCCTGCCTGGAAAACTGGCTCCCTAACCACTGCAGTGTTTCTGAGCCATCTGGGCTTTATCTCTGAAAGGGCAACACCCTGTGCCTCCTCCGCATTTCCAAAGAACTGCAAACTAATTTCTTTTCCTCCCATGGGCTTGAGGAAACTGTCAACACCATTCCCACTGAAGGAGACTGGGAAATAATAAAATTAGCGATAATGATTCAGTAATTACAAAAAATCCTCATTATCTGAAAATGCTTGATCTCATAAGGAAAAAAAGCCTACTTCAAAGTGAACCCACTTAACATTGACTAAAAAATCATGGTAAGTAGTCACACACACACACACACACACACACATACACACACCCCAAAAACATACCAGAAGCCTAAAACACAACAAAATCCTTGTTTTTTATTTTGCCTAGAAAAGTGATGTGTTTTGTAAAAGTTTTTATAAAAATAAGTTCATTTTCTGTTGAACAAATTTTTCATACTGTCAACTACAAGCTAATTTTTAAAGAACAAATACTGTAAAAATTTTTTTGCATGTGAAAAAATTCCAGAAATAATAACTACACAATTACATGATACTAAATTCTTCACATTTAACTTTTGTAGCACAATCCAAAAAAGGAATAATTTTTACACAATACCTGAGTTTTTAACAATAATTTTGTCCCTAAACCCCTTGCTATTCAAATGGGTTTTTTTTTTTTTTTTGAAATCACTAACCTTGCTTTTTTTCTTTATTTGGTAACTGGCTATCTGTCTGTGTTCCTTGGTCAGTGGCTTAACTGAATAATTGAGGAGTCTCTAACATCACTTTCTTTAATCTCACGAAAACCCTCTTCTACTGCAAGGTTTCCAGTTTCATTTTGCCATCACTTGCATTGCATTTGCAAATACGGTCGGATGTCGTGGGCTTCGGACCATCAGAGAGTGGCAGACCCCCCTCTTCTGGAAGGAAGGAGTGCTTGTGTTCATTGTCAGCAGCTTCGGAGTGGGGACCAATTTTTTAAGGACTGTACTTTAGCAGTGAATATTTTTGTGATAGGAAACCTTTTGCCTTCTGGCACCAGTCCACGTTTTAGGCAATTGCATAATAAATATTCCAGTAACAGGCTCCCTTTATGTATCTGTACAGGGTTTCAAAGGTTTTGAAGCACTAATGACATTTCATTTGATCCTCACAGCTGCCTGGTGAGGAACCATCATTTTTTGGATGACCTTTCTGAGAGCCATAAAAGGTAAGTCATCGCCTAAAGTCCCACAGGTGCTTGAGAAGCAGAGCCAGGGCTGGAACCCAGGTCTGTTGGTTGTCAGTCCCGGATTCTCTCCTGCTCATCCACAGTGCTGGTTTACCCAAGAGGAGACCTAAAATATCCTTTTATAGAAAGAATTTAATATACCTAAAAGATGCATCAAAGTTATAGTAGGAAAAAGCAGAACATCATTAAAATTCCTTAAATTAATTTTAAGGTTTATTGCTGCTAGACAAGCGGGGACCCTCCCCACGAAACAGAATTATCTTCTAATGGGCAGGCCCTTTGTAGTATAGGCTTCCCCCACCATGTGCGTGTTCTAGGAACCCAGCTGTGTCAGTGTGCCAGCTGGCGTTGTTGTGAGAAGTTGCATTCGGCTTAAATGAATGTTTTTTGGAGATAATTTCAACACGTTTGTCCATTTTATGATGGGTGATTTACAAGCTCACCTGCCTACACTGGCTGAGTATTCAGCAGTTTTTGACCAAAACTAGCATGACCCTTGTGCCCCACCCTCCCTATTCACCTGATCTCATTCTGAGCAACTTTTTAAAAAAATTTCTCCAGTTCCCCAGATGAAAAAATTCCTCAAAGGGAAACCTTTTGCTGATGTGGAAGACGTGAAACAAAAAATGGTAGAAGCACTAAAAGGCATCAACATTGGCAGGTTTAAAAACTGTTTTGAGCAGTGGAAAAAATGTCTCAATAGGTGTATTGCATCAGATGGAGAGTACTTTGAAGGTGACTGAAGTTTAAATGTGGAAAAATAAATACAAACTTTTAAATAAATAAATGTCAGGTTTGGGGGTCCTCCCTCATATTTACAATATTTTAAATTATATATGTGGTGGACTGTATTTCTTGATATTCACATTTTCTGGAATTCTTCATGAGAGCAACTGCGGATCCTGAATGGAGGCCTGGAAGGCACAGACCTCTGGAGTCTGTCCCGCCCTTCTGCTTAGCCAGCAGCCTATCTTGAGGCGGAAGCTGACACGCAGTGCTCCTCAGGGCCAGCTCCATATCCAGGTTAAAAAGCCCCATTAGCTCAGCTCATTTCTGAACTTCGACAAAACCTAAGTTAGTTCCTCTGCTTGTAAAACAGTGCGCTGTGGGCAAGAAACTCTCTCTCTGGTCCAGAATTGCTATTTGGTTCACCTTGGCAACATCATTTCAATTAGGGTCAACAACCCTCTTAATTATGCACTCTTCCTTAAGCAACAAGGTAAATGCTTCATTCATCAGAATTTTATCTCCTAGTTATACTGCTAAGAGTCCCTTTGGTCTACTCCACTGAAATTATCAACAAGAATAAGTCCGTGAGTTCAATATTACTGCACAGCCATCCATTCATTAGGGCTCATTTTATTAGTCTCCTGCAGCTTGGAGCTGCCAGGAAGTGGGCAGTCTGCTGTCAGCCAAGGCTGAAATGTTACAAGGAGCCATGCAGGCACAGTGGCTGGGTTGGCTCTGAGGGAAGGGGACCCACCTTGGGAGGGTCCTGGGGGAGCCCCAGGGGAAAGGAGCCAGGCTCTCTTCTAATCATTTCTAGCAGGCAAAGCATTCTCTCTTCCATTTCTTTCCGAAGATGGGGACCAGAGAGGTCAAGGACTCTCAAGAATCATCCACGTGCTGGCCTTTGAGCTGGGAGGACTGAGGGGTATTGCAGGAGTTTGGGCAGACTCGAGTGCCTCCAGCAATGTTTACGCTGACATGTTTTAAATGTTTCCAGATGGGCCCAGAGTGAAGAAAATGAAAATTCATTTAAGAGCTACAGAATTCGCAGTAGTTGTATCAAAGCCTTTGTGGGGGAGCATCTTCTTAGCCTCCAAGGACTTTTTCTGTGAGAACTAAGTTCATGTTACCAGTAGAAACTGGCCCCTGGCATGTGTTTGTATCATCTGAGCCCCCTTTTACCTTGTCACAGCTAATGGGACCTGGGTAGATAGATGCTTGACCCATGCTTACCTGAACTGAGTCTCCCTTTTAGAACTTGGACTTGAGATTCAAAGATTGCCTTGGGTGCAGGTGACTGGCCCGGAGGTGATATGTGACTGAGGACTGTAGGGATTTCAGCATGGAAAGCCAGGTTGTGAGGAGAGAAGTGTTGCAAGCACTCACAATGCCACCCCCCTCCCCCCGCCTCACATGGAGAGAAGCAGAGAGGAAGGCAGTGACAGCAGGGTCCCCACCACTGTCCAGCCCTGGCTCTTTCCTCCTGGAGTCCCGGATGCTTCTGGCTACCGCAGGAATCCTCCCAATACATTAAAAATTGATCAAGGTAATTTTAACCAAAGAAACGTTGACAAAATAGTGAGTTCTTGATATTATGTTTTCTCATACAATACGGGGGTTGGCAAAAGTAGGTTTATAGTTGTAAATATGCAAAACAGTTTATTATTGTATTATTATTTATTAATTATTGTGTTATTTATTTGTATTATGTAAACCTCCTTTTGCTAACCCTTGTAGACACTAAATAAAACTGTTATCATGTGGGACCCTGATACTTATATATTATAAAGCTATCTTAATCCTTCCTTCCTTCCTTCCTTCCCTCCCTCCCTCCTTCCTTCTTTCTTTTTACAGAGATGGTAAGGGAGGAAACAGGGAGAGAAACATCAACGGATAGCTTTCCGTATGCACCCTCACCAGGGTCTGCACCTGCAACCCAGGCCTGTGCCCTGACCTAGGACTGACCTGGCAGCCCTTCACTGTGTGGGACTACACCCAACCCTCTGTGCCACACTGGTCAGGGCTGCCTCAATTCTTAACAAGACTGTTTTAAAAGGATGGTGGTCTCTGCTTTGCCTGAAAATTCCCTATAGAAGCAGATGCATCACTTACAGAAGAAAACTCACAGAAGGGCTCAGCTCAGCATCCTTCACAGACGGCGCTCAAGAAGGGTTAGCTTTTCTTCACCACCCAGAGACTCATGACCAGTACTCACAATGCCCAATGTCCAGAAACTCTTTCCAAAGTCATTTTTACGAATATTGAACTGTCATAATTAAAGCATGCCCCTCTACCCCCCATCTTGAAGATCTTGCCACGTCAGTGTACACACTTGCTTTGAGGAGCAGGACGAGCACGTGCAGGATTGGTTCTGGGTGTGAGCCAGTCTCACAAGCTTCAGCTGGAACATGCACTGAATAAAACCCCTCAGGCCCCATCCCAGGCCCATGGAATAGAAGCTTCAGAGGAGAAACCGAGGGGCTGCATCTTTTTGTTTTTTAATTTTTCTAACCTTTATCTAAGGACCTTTTTTCCATTGCTTTTAGAGAGAGAGAGAAGAGAGAGAGACTGCCTTCTAGTACATACCCTGACTGGGGATTGAACTGGCAACCTGGGTATGTGCCCTGACCAGGAATCAAACCCACAATCTTTCTGTCTATGGATGACACTCCATCCAACTGAGTCACACTGGCCAGGGCAAGGCTGCATCTTTAATAACTCCAGGTGGTTCTCATCATTAGGAAAGTTCAGAAAACTGATATGTGGGAATTATAATACCCTTTGTCTAAGTGGACAAACCACAGGTCTGAGGAAGTATCTTCAGTGCAGAAAATCGTGTGCTTTAACCTTTGGGGAATTTTTGTTTTCACAATTACCAAACATCCAATTGCCCAGCTTTTGTCTCCCTAACTATACTGAGATTTTTGTTCCTTTTTATTCTTTTTTCCCACAAAGCCCTATGCTTCTGGGAAGTCGACCACCACCACCCAGCTTCAGGGGTAGATCCTGATTAAATCAAGTCGATTGAGACATTCAAATTCCTGGTTCAACAATGAGCATGTGACCCAACCTGGTCTCATAAAGGGTGATTTCAGGGCTGTTGCTTGAAAGGAATGATGTGGTATAAGGATGTGAGGCCTGGAACTTCTGCAGCTATTTTGCCACCAAGAGGGAAACAGCTTTCAGATGACTCAGAAATAGCTTTCAGAATGACTCTGCTTTCCTGTGGAAAGCAGATAGAAAAGAGAGAAGAATCCAAGTCCTTATTGACATTATGAATGTGCCAAAGCTCAACTTATCTCTGTACTTTCTATTTGTGGGATCAAAGATTCCTTTCTCCTCCCACTTCGCCTTCTCAGTGCTTGGCCCAGTGCTTCTCGTGCCCTAGTTTATGGGATTCCATTCCTAGACTGCGCCTCCTCAGTGTAGAGAATTTTTATTGTTTTAACAACCGAGTTGGGTATTTGGAACTTGCAACAAAGAGTGCGCTAAAAGACATTTTTCAGGACATCTTTTAAAAACCTGCTAAGTTTACTTCATGTATTGATGCAAATTGATCAAAGCATTAAGTCCTTGGCCTGATCCCTAAATAAGAAGGAAAAAAAATTGAATTTCAGCAAGAGAGATTTAAGTTAGAAAAAGGGAAAAGTTTCCTACCCGTGAAGGTTGTAATGTATTTGAAGAGATCATCCATGGTGGTTTTAAGAGTTTTGTATTCTCTCCAGAATACAAAAAAAAAAAAAAGGTAGCCATTTTTCTAGGATAACTTCAGTGTTTTCCACAGAGCAATGGAGGGATAGATTAATTATCCTCAGTTAGGATCTCTTCCGTTCTGTGATTTCATAAAAATGTCCAAACTTTATTCTGGACAAGAGTCCCGGTTTCAGTTATGAAGTTCATCAGCCCAGCTCTGCTAGAGTTTCTGGAATGGCGCTTCACAAACATGCTCAGGAGCAGACCCACCCAGAGCCCTTCTCCTCGGCTGCCGAGGAATGAAAGAGCTCGTTCTCTCCCTCATCGCGACTGGCCAGATGTGTCCCTTGGCGAGCCAGGAATATTTTTATTGCAAACTATGCCATTTCCATTGACCACAATTCCAAAGCCATTAAGACAAAACAGGAAAAAAAACCCCTCCATATTCTGGTTTGTTTCTCTGATGTGGACTTGATGACTGGACATTATTCCAGCGTCTTAAATCTTTCCCACTAAAACATCCCATGGCGTCCAAAGCTTGCTCCTTTACACAATGGATACAGCAGTGGGGATAACTTTGCCAAGAAAAAGGTTTTGTTATTTTTCCTGTATAGGGTGCGACGAGAACCAGACTGCTCTTAGCATGTTGGTGAGAGAGATCACGGAAGATCTAGCCCCAAATCCATGCATTTATAATATTTATTATTTAGGACCTGGTTGGTACAGCTCAGTGGTTTGAGCGCAGGCTGTGAACCAACTGGTCGCCGGTTCTATTCCCAGTCAGGGCACATGCCTGGGTTGTGGGCCAGGTCCTCAGTAGGGGGTGCACAAGAGGCAACCACACGTTGTCATTTCCCTCTCTTTCTTCTTCCCTTCCCGTCTCTCTAAAAAGAAATAAATAAAATCTTAAAAAATATAGTATTTGCTATTTATTGTTCACTTAGCATGTGAGGCATGGGGTCATCCGACTTGAAGCAGACACACCCCTGCCACTGACGACCTCACGGTTTGGGAACGGAGCACCACAAATGGCTAACTAGGATGTGAGCAGCCTCCGCGAAGCCCCGGGGTGGGGGAAGCAGTGGACAAGGTAAGGATCAGTTAGGGCTGGGCCCCTGCGAGGAGGCCAACCTGCTTGGCTCTCAGTGGACACCATTTGCTGAAGACAACCGAAAATAACTCTTGTCTGGGAGTCAAAGCTCTGGCCTCTTGGTCCCAGCTCTGCTGTTTTTTTACCTTGAGCCAGTCAGTAAATTTTCCTTAGCTGGCTCTCAACAGCCAAGCAGAGCTTTACAAACCTTCCTCACAGTGTGTGAACATGCTCTGTAAACCATAACATGCCATGGCAGGTTGGTGACCGCAGTGAGGCGGGGAGGGTTCACCTTCTGTGAAGAGAATATGAGCCTTGGGGGTGAACGCGTGGAGAGGTCAGGCAGGTCCCCCCGAGGCCTGACTACCCAGAGCATGCTTCAGGAATAGAGACAGTGACTGCTCTTCCCTTTCAGCTTCAAGTAGCAGAAAATGCAGGCTCTCTTAGATGATGGGGTCAACCATTTCTAGGGGTGGGAGTCAAAAATACAATTTCCAATCCCACCTCCCTGGCCCAGCAAAGAGACTCAATTTGTCTGCTGGGTGTTTTTTTGTTTTGTTTTTGTTTTTGCCTTTTTCTTCCCCACTCTCTGAAAGAGAGTGGAAAATATTTGACAAACCAGGCTGCATCACCATGGAGACGTGAACCTGCTGGGCGCGTCCTTGGGCAGGACAACGCAGGCATCCAAGACGCCGGACTCTGTGGGCAGATTTCAGACACCGGGAAGGCCTTGATTTCTTACTCTCTCCAAGGCCATCAGGGCTTTCTTTTCACATTTTTTGAGCTGTTCACTAGTGTATACATTTCCTTTCATGAAGATGAAGGCGTTTGCTCTCTAATTTGCTATAAGCCCTAAGATTCCATTGTCCCCAGGGGGAGAAAAGGGCAGTGTTCCAAAGGAGATGGAAATAATGTAAGTGATGTCCTGTGAGAAGGATATCGGGGTCTGGAAGTGGGTGAGAAGAGGGACCGGAAGTACTGTTTGGAAGCCCAGAGATAGGCCCCCTGGCAAAAAGAGAAGGGAGCAGAAAGGCTGCTGTCAAAACGCTGCTCTCTTCACAATTATCTCTAGGATTGGTCCTCAAGCCCAGGGCTGCAGACGGGTACCTCCCTCCTCCTCCGTGGAGAAACTGTCTTCCATGACACCGGTCCCTGGTGCCAAAATGGTTGGGGACTGCTGCATGGTGTCTGAAATTTGTGGCTGCCACAGGTCTTCTGGAGTGATGGGGCTAATACCCTGGTCTTCAAAACAGGAAAAAAAAAAGGGAATTTTGGGAAGTACTGTTTACTGTTGAACTTCACCTAAACTCTGGAATCAATTATTTGGTAGAGGTTTGTGAGCCCCTTTCAAAAGAAAGAAGTGATCTTGAGTTACAAGTAAAGGCTCAGTCAGGAATTTATAGCCTGTAGCTCATCTCCTTCCAAGCACGTGTTGTATGCAAGGGAGACAATGAATAAACATTTGTTAAATAAGTGAAGGCAAATTTGAAGTGGTGGATGATAATAAATGTATAACCTAAAATAGATAACTAGAAACAAGAAAGAAAAACATTAGGGAAGAAGAAAATATAGATAAACAAAGAAAGAAAAAACAAATAAATATTTTAGTAGTAGGAGTGGTTGAATGAATGACTTTTAAATGAACATGAAATTTAGCTCTAAAGCAAAAGAGTAATTGTTAGACTCTTTCATTCTTTTAATGTTGGGCAAA
>PVKM010048750.1:0-11117 GCA_004027735.1 Carollia perspicillata
ACTGTGCTAATCAAAAGGTAAAAACATTTTTCCTGGCATCCTCCCAGAAAGTACAGACCCTTTCTGTCCTGTGCACCGCCGTGCCCGGCGATGGAGGAACGAGCCTGGGCGCTCACAGTCATTGGGTGAAATAAATGATTTTGTTTTCTAGACCTCTCTGCAAGCTAGTGCTTGCATAGGACTCAGGTGCAAATGTCGTAGATCCTAATGAGATGTTGAGGCCGGAGAGAAAGGATAGTCTGATCTTTTTTTTCACCCAAGGAAACACTGAGGTGGGACATGGCCTTGGGGGTTGTCCCAGCGTCACTGACAGTGAGGGGCAGAAGGTGGCCCTTGTGGCAGGTCAGAGTTTTCGAAGGCCTCGGAGCTCTGCGGGAATGATCAGATTGCATTTGGTGCCAGTCAGGTGTCCCTGCGGGCAGACGTGTAACACTCACTGAGCATCTCCGTGCTCCGAGGCACGCTTCCCAGCCCGGCACTGGGGCAGGACCCTGTGACTCATTTGGGTCACCAGACGCTGGCAGGAGTATCACTGCTAGGCTGAGGCAGAGAAGACACCCCAGGCACCTTCCTCGTGCCCGTCCCCATCCACAGCGACGGCTGAGCCACAAAATGAAGTCAGCTGGGCCCCTAGGTCGCCGAGTCCCAGGAGGATGTTTCGGGCTGCCGTGTCACTGCAGCTTGGTCTAAGTTTTTTTTTTTTTTTTAAGATTTTATTTATTTATTTTTACAGAGACAGGACGGGAGGGAGAAAGAGAGGGAGAGAAACATCAATGTGTGGTTGCCTCTCACATGACCCCCACTGGGGACCTGGCCTGCAACCCAGGCATGTGCTCTGACTGGGAATCGAACAAGCGACCCTTTGGTTTGCAGCTTGTGCTCAGCCCACTGAACCACACCAGCCAGGGCAGCTTGGTCTTGTTTAAACTGACTGACACCTTCGTGGTAGACTCGCTGGGAGGGGCAGTGCATCCAGAAGAGAGCCACGGGTGGGGCGTACCAGGCAGGCAGAGCCCACTGTCCAGTCTCAGACTCGAGAGCCCACTGGGGGTTGGGAACCTGGAAGGAACTGAGGGACCGACCAGCAGAAAGGACACAGCGAGGAAGCCAGAGGTCAGGGCTCTCAGTCCCAAGCCACCTGGCCTTCTGGGAGGGGGCAGGGCTGGACCTTGAATCAAAGCCAATGACTGAATCAAACTTGACTGTGAAATGAAGCCTCCATGAACACCCCAGGGGAAGGGGCTTGGGAGCCTCTGGGCAGGTGGACACTTGAGCCCTGGGGAAGAGTGGGGGCTTGGAGAGGGAGCTCCGACCCCCTCCCCACACGGGGCCCTGGGCTGCTCCTGAGTTACACCCTTTTACAATGAACAGGCGATCTGGTAAGGGACAGGAAGGGGCTGGGCACGGCCGTCTTGTGTGCATCTGGGGGACCTGGTGCTGCCTCCAGGGTGACAGTGTCTGAAACCAGCTGAACTGCAGGGCGCCCAGCTGGTGTGGCGCATGGCTCCGTGTGGGAAAGAAACCACCCACATCAGCACTGGGAGCAGAATCCGACAGGCACAGGCTGAGATGGCTGGAGGAAAACTGAGTCACTTTGGGCAGTTTCCCAAATCTTCCAGGAATCAGCTTTCTCAGAGCGTTGTTTTTTATGTTTTTTTTTAGATAAAGTGCATTCCCCAAACATGAGATATACTCATATGCATAAGCGAGTATGTAAACAACTCAAAACCAAACCCAGCGCTTCCTCTTTTCATATCGACTGGGTTGTTTTTGATGTCACGGCTCCCTTCTCGCCCATCAGTGTGAATGGCTAGGAACTGGAGGTGCTCCCTGAAGCCTCAGCGTGCTCACTGGCTCCGAGAACCTCCGGGAGAGACGTGCGAATGAAATCGAGCACGGCCACGACTCCCTTACAATACGTGTGACTGCAGAGCTAGGAGGTCAATGAGCAGGTTGCCTGTGGATCACTTTTATTTGCTTCACTTGGCTTTGCTCTGTTTTTTCAATATGCTTCCCATGTGTATTATTTGTAGGGTCATGAACAACACATTAAACTCTTTCTGCTCTTTGGGGCCCATGTCAACGGTGTCTGAGTGGGACCTGCTCTGTAGGACCCTGTGCCACTTCCCCCCTCTCCCCGAGTGGGAGGTGTCTGCTTCCTCAGGGCCCTCCAGCGGAGCGCCCCGCCCCCTCCCCCCAGGTGGCAGTCAGGGACCCAGCCACAAGGAGGGAGCATGCCTGCTGCCCCAGGGGTGCTTCATGGTCTTTAAGCTCCGGGACCTGACCCCTGTCCTGTGGTCTGGAGCCCAGGGTGGGCGAATCATGGTGGGGAAGGTAGGGAGCCCACAGCCTTCCTGAGAAAGTGGGTGTTTCTAACCAGAGGTCTAGTCCGAGGAATACCACTCCCAGTCCAGAGGCCATGAGGGGAGCCCTGGGGCCAGGTGTGTGGCTCCCTTGGTGCAGAGAGCTGGAAAGGAGGGCAAGAGAGAGAGCAGGGGGCAGAAACGCTGGTCGTCTGGGATTGTCCAGCAAGGCAGGGCCCTGGGTGTACACACACTCCACCACACTGAGGCACAGAGACAGCAGGTATGCAGGGGAAAGTTTAATATATTAGAATATCTTATAATACATCAGAGCCAACTACAGGGGCATCAGATACAAAGGAACACTACATACACACAGCTCTTCACCCCCTCAGACCACCCAGGCACTCTCAAGACCAAGCTCTAAAATCTCAGGGCGTGCGCCGTCCCCTCTAATCACAGTGGGTCACACTGTCTTTCCCACAGGGGCCGGGCTGTGTGACAGGTCGAGGCTGCACAGAGCCCCGCTGCGCCCCAGCTCGCCTGTGTCGTGTCACAGTTCTCCGTGTGGGCCCCACCACGCGCTCCCAAACTCCCGACCGAAGCCCGACACCAGCCTGCGTTTCAGATGATCCGGCCGTACGGTCTCATGCATGTTCACACGTGAAAAGGAGCAGGCACATCCCACATCACTTATCACTAAATAACAGAGACAACACTTCTACAGCCAATGTGCGATCACTAATGTCTGATGTTCCCTACGACAAAATTCTAATCAGAATATTTAGGATGTCGCTTAAGCAGTGATTAAAGGTGCACAAAACATTTGCCCTTCACCCTTCGATGGAGATGCCCGGGTCACATTGCCTATGTGTTTTCCTGATGAAAAGAGCGTATTTCATAAAGCTGGAGACTCATACTGAAAACGGAAAAAGCGAAGCCAAGCGTTATATAACTTAAACTTAAAGTGCGCTGCAGTGCAACAAGTAGGAACGATGCTCATGGGACTGTTTGGAACAACAGCACGGACAGCCCTGCAAGGGCGCCCGGGAGCGGGCGGGAGGGTGCTAGCAGCAGGAAATGGATTCGAGTCCGGTAGCTTATTTCTGATACGCAGCTTGTTCTTGACTTGTGTTGTTTTCCGTTTCCCTTCGGGGAGAGAGAAACACAGTCCAGGGCTGCCTGAGAAAGTCCACCCTGAGTCGGAGGATCCAGGGTACGGATTTGGGGTTTGTGTCCGAGGGCGCTGGTGGAGCCCCCGCTGGGCACCGTGCCCAGCCTTTCGCCTTGGCCCTCGCCCCTGTGGGACGCTGGGAAGGTCGGCAAGATACACACGTGCTAAGGAAAAAAACTCTCCCAGGTTTGCACGGATTATAGCAGCGGCAGCACAGCTTAGATGTTGTCAAAATCCAGAGGGGGGACCTTTCTCTAATTCTTTCTTCTCTGTTTTCATAAACACCTTGGTGTTCATTTCGGGCCTCTAATTCAGCAGCTGTTTTATTTGTTGGTGTGTTTTTTTTCTGTGGTTAGACAAGCGTATCCAAGCAATTATAAAGTGGAAAAAGTGTGACAGCTCAGTGGGACAGAAACCCTTTGGTTGTATTAGAATGACTTAAAATTTGAAGTAGGAATATGGTTTCTGAAGAAAAAACATCGCACACATGAAAAACCAAACCTTTCAAAACCGACGTCTCAAAGACAGACCAGGGAGTGGGCTCCCCGCCGGCGGCCTGCGCCACAGGCCACCTGGGCCGCCACCCTGGGACAGTGTGCCGAGTGGCAGCTGGGTTAAAATAGCTCTTCCTTTGTTTGGGAAAAAAAAAATTTTTCCATGATTTTGCCCCTTGGAAAGAATGACAGGAAATCATTATTTTACAGGCCCTGGGATCCCGTCCCAGTTACATAAACAAGCTGTCTGTGATGTTTCTGCCAGGGGAGAATTCGGGTCCCTGACGCCATTTGAGTGACAGTTTCCCTGCCAGGGCGGGAGAAGGGAGGCAGGGACCCTGTCATCCTGACCTAGGTCGTGTTTGACTTCAAGTGGCTCAGAGTTCCTTGAGAAATGTGACCCGGTGCCAAGCTCCACTGGCTCGAGGCCCAGGTCGGCCTGGGCTCCTCATCACACCCTGGTCCCCGCTGGCCGCGTGCTCGCGCCGGCCCAGCGTATGGGGACAGCCACCTGCTCACACACACTCGGGAGTTTCTGCTTGACTAACTCACACGGCTGGAACAGCAGGCTCACACAAACACCCAAGCACGGACCCCTGGTCCACTTCACCATGAAACAAAAAGCGTGCCTTGGTTTTGCTGAGAATTTTGGAAGGAAAAGGAGGGCGAGGGAGAGAGCACGCATCCTGGGCGGCTGCCACTCCATCCCTCTGCCTAACCCCTGAGGACGGATGAGATGGTCGTTCCTGGGCCTGGGAAGCACCGGCTGGCTGTGGGCTTGTGGGAAGAGAGGCCCGGTTGCAATGGCACAAAGGCAGGGGAGGGAACAGTGTTACAACAAACGGAAACGATTGGGACAGACCTTCTGGGATTTTTTTCAGATGTGAAAAATGGCACCTCGATATTTAGCAGAAAAAAATGGACCATGAAATGAACAACCTAGAAAAAAATGGAAATGCGGGGGCCACAGTAACTGTGCTCAGGAAACCAACTCCGAACTAAGCCAATGAGCTGAGGTTAATGGGTTTGCACTACCTACGGATTTCAGCTACCCTAGTGCGCCGCCGGCTATCATGCGGAAGGGGAGATCAGAGCTGGGGCCACCGACGAGGGCCAGCAGGAGGCACTTCGGACGATGGCGGCCGAGCAGGCCTGGGCGGAGCCCCGCCGGCCCTACCAGTCCAGCTGCAGGTCCGCCTTGCTCCACACGTACTTGCCCCCGCGCTTGCGGAAGGCCTCTTCGTCGAAGCCGCTGAACTTGATGGCTTCCTCCACGCCCACGTCCAGGATGGACTTGGAAGGGTCCTTCCGCCCCTGCCTGCAGTTCAGGAAGCGCATCTGCAAAATTCATGACAGAGATTGGGATATTGCTCTACAAGTCATCCCGCAACGCTCGGTTTTGGGGTGTAATCCATTCCAATCGCTTCCGAGAGGGCTCACTGAGAACCATGGGCCGGATGCCACCCTGGGGGGCCAAACTCCCCGGCCACCTCGTCTCCCGCCCTTCGGCTCACCTCCACCCTCGCAAACATGTGGCGTCAGTTGACTGCATGACAAACGGAACTGCAGACATGCCCCCTGAGGTGCGTGTCATGCCAACAGTGCGCCAGGACGGTCCACACGTGAAGGACTGGCCCAGGACAAAGGCCGACTAAACGGTCATGCTGGTCACGCAGCCCTGGCCTCACCACTTGATTAGTTTTTAAACGATAACCTTATAATTCGTGGGAAAGACTCACGTATTCATCCAGAATCAGGTAGGAATCCTTCATCTGCAAAGGAGAGGCGAAATTCAAATTTAGTTTCGAGTGTGCTTTTCGGTAAGCGTGTTCAACACTCCACCCCACGAGGCTCGTGGGGTGTTTTCACTCGTTCTGGGCTCAGTAGTTTCTGCATCACTTGCATGTCTTTGGGTGTGGCCCTCCCAGGGGGAGCCTCCCCCGACAAGCACATCTCCGGGGGCAGCTGGTTGCATCCCAAAGGCTGGACTCTCTGCCCCGTGGGGTCCAATGTCACCCTGAAACCCCTCTGACGATGAAATCTCCAGGCTCATCCCCCCATTTCCTCAAGCAGTGGCAGAGCCCTGTCCTTCCTTACTCAGTTCTCCTGGGGGGGCTGATTCCGGCCCCTAGTGTCCCTCTTTTCACTGTATCTGTCGCCAGAGAAAGATCACAGCCTCCCTTTGAGGGGGCACTGGGCACCGGCGGGGCACCTGGGCCTCATTCAGAGGCCCCAGCCCAGAGACTGCACCCCCCTCTGCTGGAGCCCCCTCGCTAAGTGACCCTGTGGAGCCCTCGGGGAGCGATGTCCCTCTTGGGACCCAGTCTCAAAGTGTGTTGGGGAACAAAACCACGACTGCTGGACAGGACCTTGTCGTTGCACTCGGGCACCAGGCAGGACACCTCTCGGTGGCGGTCCAGGAACCCCTGGAACTCCTCCTTGCTGATGACGAACCTCTCGGCCTCGCGCAGAGCCCCTTCCCCGACGTTCTCGCCCTCGATGAGGAGGCACTGGAACACCTGAGGACACAGGGCGCCTCAAATCCCCGCCACCGCCACCCTCCTTCCCCGGGCGCAGGCAGCGCGCCGCCTCCCACTGAGGAACATTCCAGAAAGACGCGGCTCTGGGGGAACGAGACCGCGCCCTGACATTTAGGAAGCGCGAATATTTTAAAAAGGTAGACTCACAAAAACTGGCCTGGATTTTACATTTGGTCTAGTCTCATAGTCTAATTTTTTAGACTACAGGTAACGAACACTCAGTGAAGGGCGTGCGGGCCGTACAAAAACATCGAGAAAACAAGCATGTCATCTGCAATCCCCGACCCAGGAACTAAGGGGTTTCAAAATGCTGTCATTTCCCCTGGGTTTTAAGACGTCCTCATGGAGGCCTCTGGGATGGGCTGACCGGAAGGACAGTTTTCCGAGGCCTCAGATCTTGTTTTTCAGCATTCTTCCAAGTAAGTAAATAGGGGCGAGCGTGTGTGCGATGCATTGTTCCCTCGCAAGGAATGCATCCTCTAAAAAGAAACCCGTCCCAGCGAATGCGTCAGGTGACCACAGGGGACAGCTAATCGCAGGGCTGTAGGGCTTCCGCGCAAGAGGGGGCTCTGTGTGGCATTTAATTACCTTTTCATCAGCGCACAAGCAAAACAGTACGCAAAGAGCGTGATTTTAAACGCCCTACATTTTGCCTCCTTCACTCACTCTGTCTCTCGCACGCTCCCCAGGCCCCCCACAGCTGCCTGCACACCCCTGGTTCCCCGGGGCCCTCCACTGTTTGTTTGCTTTGGGGGCTGTTTTCCTCTGGGAACACCAGCCATCTTCACCCCGCAGCTCCCACCCCCTTCAGCCACAGGGCGGGCAGGCAGAGGCCTGGCAGGGAGGGCGCCCTCCACAAGATCTGGAGTCCCCACCTGACTGGAGGACTCCACCCTGAAGGTGCACACAGGCATTGCCCCTCCCCCAGGACTTTGGTTCCAGGACCCACCAGCCAGACTGGGAGGGGCTCTCAGGGCACAGCCAGGTTGTGGGGGCTTGAAGAGAGTGGAAGGAGGTAGGACGGGAGGGTGGGGTCAGGGGGAGCCTGCTCTGCAACACCCCCACCCTCTGTGGAGCACCACAGGGTCCCTAACTTCCAGGAGGGCTCGGCAAGCAGCTCTGTGGACAGAGCAGGTGGGCCCAGGCCTCGCAGAGGAGGCAGCCGCCCGGGAAAGCAGGCTCTGAAACACCATAGGGACTGCCCAACAGCAGGGCTGGCGCTGGTTTCCTGCGGCGCGTGGCCTGCAGGCACCAGCGATCTGGCGGGGGAACCCGCTTTGCAAACAGGCCGAAGCCAGTCCTCCCCCGCCGAAGAAACCCAGAGTTTGAGGAGGCCCCTCCAGAGCGAATCGGGCAGGTGAAGTCAGAGGAGAGTGGGAAGGTTGGAGGGAAAGGCTGTTTGTTAGGCTGTGCAGCGGAGAAGAGGAGGCGGGAGCTGTGCGCAGACTCAGACTTGGAGAGAAAAAAACACACACGAGTACAAATCTACAGACGCACATGTAGACCGAAAAGAGAGCAGCGAGGAAGACAGCGGGCGAGGAGGGAGAGGCACAGCGGGGATGGGAGGGGGCTGGGCCTGCCAGGCGCTCGAAGAGCCCCGAGCTGGGCCGCTGGCCCCGGGCTGGCCAGAGCCTCTGCTCCTCGTCAACCCTCTTCATTATTTTCCCACTGTTTTTATGTTCCTCCTCAGGGTAGGGGAGTGGTAACACTCTGCTTTCTCATACGTGTAACTGATACTTACATTTCATATGTCCATGTAAACACTTTAAAAGAGTAACATTTCCAGCTTCCCCTAACCCCTGTCTGCATTTTTCAGGGTAACATTAGAAAAATAAGATACTAGCCTTCCTCCCCGCCTCTCAAGGTCTATGCCAAATGCTGGCGTGGACTTGAAAGCTGCCCCAGGCAGCTTTGAAAGGGGCGGCTCTCTCCAAGGTGCGTGCCCTCTACCTGGACGGGACCTCCTTCCCCAGACCTTCCCCAGCCCCAGAAGTTCTATCCATGTTCCATGGTCCAGCTGAGTACCAGCCCCTACACGAAGCCCTCCAGGCACCCTGGCAAAATCAAACTCTGCCTGGTCTGCACTCCCCCATTGTCCCAGCACACAGCCTTATACTGCAGTTCCCCGGTCCTTTCTCCTTCCTAGAACCGAATGCTGCACCTGATCCTTGGTGGCAGGTCCTTGGAGGCCCAGACACAAATATGGGTCAGCTCTGAAACTGTCGCCAGGGCAGCTTGTGACACACATATACTGGTGCCAGCCCCTGCTAATGTCTACCCTCCCCCAACCCCCTGGCCCAGGGCCCTATTCCACGGTCATGGGGTGAAGTCCAGGAAGCTGTTTTTTTTTTTTTTTTGTCTGTTTGCGTGTTTGTTTTAAACAGTTCTCGAGTTGATTCTGAAGAACAGCCAGAGGTAGGAAACTTTACCTTATCATTATCAGCAAGTGTGGCCACACTGTGGGCACTGTGCCCTGAATGGGTGTGTGTCTTTGAACTTCAGACCTTTAGTAGCTGATCTCAGGGCCAGTCCAGAAGCATAGCCCTTGGTGAATGAATTGTGCTACGACTTGGGAATGGCCTTGCCTGCACTACCTTCTAACAATTCAATGGAAAAATGTATTAACAGAGTGTGTGGAGAACACACAGCCATTCGTAAATCAGCCAAGAGCCGCAAGAAGAGATCCCGTCTTGTCCTCATTGACAAGTAAGGGGTGGGGGGCGCTTTCTGTGGGCACCTTCTTCAGAGCATCTCCAAGCACCTAGTATATCTCTGGCCTTGGTCCTCAGAATATCCCAGAAGGGAATTAGCCCTAGTTTTCAGGACAGACAACCGAGGCAAAGAGAATCTGAGCTGTTTCAGGCTGAGCGGACCGAAGGAAGACCAAGGCCCCGGCTTCCCAGCTGGCACGGTGGCTTCAGATGCCCCGGCAGCCTCGCCGTTCCCGCATCCCCCGAGGCGGTTTTCCCCTGGACACTCTAGGACCGTGGTCGGCAGAAGCGGCTCCGAGCTCACCTTCCAGCGGACAGGGTTCAGCTCCTGGATGTGCTCTCTCATGTCCTCGTCCACGTTGAAGCGGTTGATGACCGAGTTGATCTTGAAGGCCACCCTGTAATCCCGGCACCACTGCCGCAGCTTCCGAAGGTTCTCCACGTGGTTTATCTTCCCTTGCCCGCGGCCAATGAGGACATTCACGTCCTCGTTGAAGCTGTCACAGGAGATGGCCAGGATGTCCAAGTATCGGCCTGAGGGGAACGGAGCATCGTTAAGACGTCCAGCCAGGGACCAAGCTCTGGTGGCTGTTTTCACACCTTGTGCTAAAACATCCCTGGTCCCTAGGCATGCTTTCATTTCTTCAAAGGAAAAAACCCTTTGTCCTGATACCCCTGCACTCACTGAAGTGTGTGTTCTACTGGGTACTTCTCTGCCCTGATCGTGAAAACTAGACACCGAATGAGATGACGGCCACGCCGGCACCCGAGTGCAAGTGTGCTCCAAGCCCCCTCCTGGAGGTGCCCCGCTAGCTCTGCCCCGGGCCGGGGAGCCTCTGAGGCAGACGGACACTTCGGATCTGTGAGCCCTGGCGGGCCTACCCCTTTCTTGTCACATCAGCACGATTGCTCGGCCACCCTCGTGTCTCGGCTCTCTGCCTTCTTCCCGACCTCTGTGCTATGTCTGCTTCAGCATCCAGACACCCGCAGAGACCCTACCGAGTACAGAGCGCGAGCGTGTCAGACGCTGAGGAAGCCCAGATGATGGGAGTTCGGGGGTGCAGAGTGCAGCCGCTCCGTGAAACAGCACATAGGGGCCCCTGTGACGGGGGTCCTCGCGGGGCAGGGGATCAGCTTTGTGTCGGCCACTCTCCTTCGCTCTCGGCCACGCCCCCTTCTCCCCTGCTGCTCCAAACCATCCGCCTGTCTCTCTCTGAGCTCTTTTTACCATTTTGGTTTTGATGCAGTTTCCATGCAATATCAGTCTGTACTAGTTTCGGATACCCAGCGAAGCGGTTAGAAAATCACGTACCAGACAGGGTGGCCTCCCATCGCCTGTCTCTAGAGCATGATCGTTCACTGCCACCCAGCCAAGTCCCTGCACTTGACCAAGCACGAGTCTCCCTGGTTCTCAGGGCCATGCAGAGCAGACGGCAGAAGTCAGGACTTCCAACTGCTCTCCAGCCATGGAAAGCAGGAGGTATGGCAGCAGTGAGAACCACTGTGTCAGTCCAGTCGCTTACTTCAGATGAGACTAATTTAGGGAATGGTTATTTCTTTAAGTATTTAAAAAAATTAAACACTGATAGCAAAGGAACGGCGAGGTGGGGCTGTCAGCTGCAGCCGTGTTCGTGTTCCCTGGCGGCTGTTAAGCTGAACCTCAGTGCCTGGTCCCTGCTGCCGTAGTACCTTGGAGCGTGCTGTGGGCTGTGCCCACCAGGGCGTTCTGTTATCTCTCTGGCCAGGCGGGTTCACGGGCAGTTCCACAGAACGTAAACACCCTAGACCCAACGCACAGCTTGAAGAGAGATTAACATGAGCGTGTTTGGTTCCCCCGCCCGGGCCCCACCAGGCCTGGCCCGCAGCCCAGGGTGGAAGGAAACGCAGTCCCACTC
>PVKM010048751.1:0-11120 GCA_004027735.1 Carollia perspicillata
CCTAACCCCCTCGCCTCTTCACCCATTCCCTCACACCCCCCTCCCATCTGGCAACCATTATAACCCTCTCTGCTTCCATGGTTCTGTCTCTGTTCTTCTTGTTTGCTTAGTTTGGTTTTTAGATTCAATTGTTGATAGATATGTATTGTTGCCATTTTATTGTTCATAATTTTGATCTTTTTCTTAAACGTCTCTTTAACATTTTATGTAATAATAGTTTGGTGATGACTAAATCTTTTTTTTTTTTACTTGTCTGGGAAGCTCTTTATCTGACCTTCAATTCTAAATGATACCTTTACTGGGTAGAGAAATCTTGGCTGTAGGTCCCTGGTTTTCATGACTTTGGATATTTCTTGCCAATCCTTTCTAGCCTGCAGTTTCTTTTGAGAAATCAGCTGACAGTCTTATGGGAACTTCCCTGTAGGTAACTATCTTCTTTTCTCTTGCTGCTTTAAGATTCTCTCTTTGTCTTTAACCTTTGGCATTTCAATTATGATGTGTTTTGGAGTTGGCCTCTTTGCATCCATCTTGTTTGGGACTGTCTGTGCTTTCTAGACTTGAGTGTCTATTTCCTTCAGCAAATTACAGAAGTTTTCTTTCATTATTTTTTTTCAAATAGATTTCCAATTCCTTGCTCTTTCTCTTCTCCTTCTAGCACCCCTATGATGCAAATATTGGACCTCTTGAAGTTGTCCCAGAGGCTGTTTATACCATCCTCATTTTTTTGGATTCTTTTTTCTTCTTATTCTTCTCTGTGGTTGTTTTTTTTCTTCTTGATGTTCCAAATCATTGATTTGATTCTCAGCTTCATCCACTCTCCTATTGTTTCCCTGCAAATTGTTCTTTATTTCAATTAGTGTATCCTTCACTTCTGACTGGATTTTTTTTTTATGCTGCTGAGGCCCTCACTAAGTTCCTTGAGCATCCTTATTATCAGTGTTTTGAACTCTGCATCTGATAGATTACTTATGTCCATTTCATTTAGCTCTTTTTCTGGAGTTTTGATCTGTTCTTTCATTTGGGCCATGTTTCTTTGCCTCCTCATTTTGGCAGCCTCCCTGTGTTTGTTTCTATGTATTAGGTAGAGCTACTTTGATTCCATGTCTTGGTAGTGTAGTCTCATGTAGTAGGTATCCTGTAGGGTCCAGTGGCAGTCTCCCCTATCACCCAAGCTGGGTACTCAAGGAGTGACCTTCATGTGGGCTGAGTACTTTCTCCTCTTGTAGTTGAGTCTTGGCTGCTGTTGGCAGATTAATGGGAGGGATTTACCCAGTCTAGTCAGCTGCACCGATGGGCTGTGACCACTGACTACCAACCTCTGCCCTCCGTGCATGGGCAGGGTGGTGGTGCTCTGACATGGTCTGTAGCTTTCTACTATGTGCACTGGCCCTGGGGTTTCCCAGGTGGTACAGGCCAAGGTCAACCTCCACCTGTGTTTTGCCTGCCTGGGCTATTAAGAAATCTGAGATGAATGCTACTTGTGCTGGGCTTGGAGATTCCCAGGTGAAGCCAAGCTGTGACTCTAGCCTGGCTGCTACTAGTGCTGGGTCTGGGGCTCACTAAGATCAGCTGTTGCTTGTTTGAGAGGACTTAGGAAATTGTGAAGTATGAAACAAGACCAGCCATTCATATGGAAAAACAGCTTGGGTGGGCCCGTAAATTGGGTGGGGCAGAGTCTTCTAGGGATCTTAAAGGCAAATCAAACAGTGTTAGCTAGGTTGATGGGCATCTCGGACATGGCACCAGCTTGACGGCTCTGTGGGTATTGGGTTCAGAAAAGGGACAATGGCCTCTGCTTACCTTGGTGCCAGACACTTCAGTTCCTCCCTGTGTGCCACTGGTGCCTTTCAAGCTGCTGCCCTGATGCTGGAGCTCAGAGGGAGTGAGTCTGAGTAGGTGAGTCCATGTGTGGGTTCTTCAAGAGGAACTCCTGGGGCTCCAGCAGTTTCTTCCACCAATCATGCCTAACTCCATAATTGTCAGACTTCCACTCAACTGAATTTCTGATGGTTTCGAGTGATGGCTGTTCTATACTTTAGTTGTAATTTTGATGTGGATGTATGAAGAGGTGAGCCATGTCTGCCTGACCCTCGATTCACTGTTCTTTCATTCAGTCAAGGTCCTCTGTAAACTTGAGGGTTCCTCTGACCAGGAATTGAGTCATTCTGTAGCATCTGAGTTTAAATTACTATGTCACCAAGACATGAAAAATCTAATTTTCCAATATTATTCCTAAATTAAGTTGTGGTGAGTCTGGATGTTATTTTACCCTTTGAATAGTAACTGGAATTAAAGGGAGAAAAAACCCATCTCACTATGACTTATATATTTTGTGTCAAACAGAGAAAACTGTCATTTGCTTCTGGGTATAAGGATGGATTCTGGTGTTCACACCTCCAGGTTTAAGTCCCAATTTTGTCACTTCCTAGAGAAAGTCTTCTTAATCTCGCTAAGCTTTGATTTCCCTCATTTTTAAAGAGCAGGTAACAAACAGCACCACTTATGTCGCTGAGTTGTTGTGAGAGTAATGCAGAGAGCGCTCTGCACACGGCCCAACCTGTGCACGTATCCTCACTGACACAACTATTGCCAATACTATGGATTGCAGTCACACATGACCAGGGGTTATAATCAAACTCCCACCCTTCGAGTTTTAGATATGACTTTCTACTTACTAAACTAACCTCCCAGCTTAGAATGCTTGCTGATTTGCACCTTATAACAATTCCTTTTGTCTAGTTCCTCGAGAAATGAAAAAATTGTAACACGGTCTGTTTATGCAACAATTCAATAAGACTTAAAGCCAGGAACAGATTAAACTCAACATTAAACAAACATTTTGTGATCTATTTTGGCCAAAACAACACTTATTTTCCCTTACTCCTGTCACCATTACTCAGGGAGCCAGCACAAAATGTTACACAGTGTTCTGGGTGATACAAGGGCGCCCTCTGTCTGAGTGCTGAAAAGAATTCAAAGGTAAATTAAATACGTTTAAAAACTGATGTATTCTCAAGTAAATTCTTAATCAACAACTCTACGACATTAATCCTCTCTTTAATCACTGCCACCAGGTCCTCAGGAAAACAAAAGTCTTGTCATTTGTTACAAGAGTGCCAGAATGGTCAAGTGCTACAGCTCTGTCATTTTACCTGGGAATTTGGAAAGGAAATCCACCATATGTCCCTAGCATTTATTCCATATTATTCAATAAAATTACAGGTGTGAACCACCTAGATAAGTATATTGATATCTTTGTTTGTTCTGTGCACATAAAACTCTATACTTTATTCAATGTGCCATTGTAGCAGTCTGCCCAGTGAGGAGTTTCACCAACATTAAATATTTATTGGGTATCTTCTGTGTGCAGGGCTCTGCACTAATGAAAAGGATGGAAAAAATAAAAACATTCTTTATCCTCAAAGAAATAACAATCTACTTTCTAAAGTATTAAAGCCCAACGTGTACAAAGAAACGTGGTAAAATGCCCACTGAAAAAGACATTCTTTTCTCTATCTGCTGCTTTCTGTGTCACCTCAGGAAAGGTCCTCAACTTCTCGGAACCTCAGTTCTGTCATAAGAAATAAGGACATAACACGCATCCCAAAGGAAAGTCACAGAAGTTAACTGAGATGTTTGTAAAGGGCTCGGCACATAGGAAAAGCTCAGTAATAGGTAGTTCTTTTTATTTATTAATATCATTAAGAAAATAGCGACATCTTACATTCCTTTCCTTCAAATGGAGAGATGTAAACAAAATATTTTGTATCCTATTTTTTCAACAGTAAACATTCTTTTTAGTGAAGAAAAACAAGTGTTATTGATCAAACTATTGATCAGGTCAATAATGAGCCATTTCTAAAGCAATGATTTTAACATAAAATATTATAATTAAGACTCCTTTATCACTAATGAAATTTAAGAATGTATAAGAATGTGCATTTTTTTAGTACTTCATATAGCTTGCCTATTTCTTAAGACACCTAAAATGTTAAAAATAATTTCGCCACACTAGATGGTCGTCTACATTTCTAACACAATGAGCAGCCCAAGAACAGAACTATGACCATAAAAGAGATCTTAGTAACATTCTAGTTCTACTTTGGGGTGGTTTTCCTGAGAGGGAGAATAAGAACTTATGTATCTCTTTAATGTTACAAAGGACTTTAACTCCATTTTGTGAATTTTAATAATTTCTCAGGGAGGGAAGTACATGACACATTTTTATATTCAGTTCATAAGTAGGCAAATGTAAATAAGAACAGTAAGCACAGTACAACATATTTGCTAATGAAAATAATTAAAGCTAGGCTAAAGACTGTGTGTAGTATCTCACTTAATTGTCACAGCAACTTGAGGTAGAGGTTATTTTCTCCATTTACAAGTGAGGAAACCAAGGCACGGAGAGGCTTTGTAACTTGATAAGGTCCTGCAACTAGCACACAGCAGAATCGAATCCAGGCTGCCTCATTCCAGAGCCGGCAGCTCAACCTCTACGTATGTTCCCTACTACCTAACAGTAATAATTTTCTTAAGTATCTATGAGTCTATATTGACATAAGAGATTGAAAAATAAATAAATCAGTGGGGGGGAGAGATTGTCTCTTTTTTACAGAAGAACTCCAAATAATAACAGTAGGAACAATGAGGGGAAAAACTACCATTAGGTAAACATCAATTGTTGCAGGCAAGAACCATCGATGAATTCCAATTTAAATTAAATGAAAATATGATGAGAAATAGGATATTAGCAACACATCAAGGCATATCTCCATCTGATGTTTACTAACTATAAGGAAAAAACTAGTAATTTTACAATGGGGAAACCCAGCAGACACCACCTAAACCAAATAATCAAAGCTGACATCACCACCAGAAAGGTGGAATCACTGAAATTATTGAACGTGCAGACAGAACCGTTAATGCAAATAATCTTTACTTAATGATTTAAAGCTATTCAGTGCTTTTGCTACCGTCAAGTTCAGTAGTAAACCACCAACTGTGACAAAAATTTAACCAATTGTTTGATTTGAGACTGGGTGCACAGTACACATTTATTTCTAGAACCACTTGCAGCATATTTTTGCCTTTGTGAAACTGTATGCTTGACAAGTTATGACGAAGCAGGCCTAATCTACCCACTAACATTTCTGCTATTGTACAGTAATGCAAGACAAAGTTGTTATGGAAATGGTACTTAGAAGCTACAGTTTACAAATTCTGAAGTTGATTCTGTTTCTAACTTTTCTTATCAAGGGGAATATGCCATGAGTACATAAATAAATAAATACCCAAAAAAGTATGTCTACCTTTTTGTTATTTCAAATAATTAAAACTGATATTTTTGAGCATTTACTATGTGCCAGGCACATTTTTTCCTGCACATTATTCCATCTCACAATTTTATAAAGTAGATTATACGTATTATCATCATCTGTCAGAGAAGGAAATGGTTGGAGACATTAAGACTATTACACAAGGACTAGTTGTCTGCCACTATCAATACTATCATTCTTTGTCTAAATATTTTTTCAAATGTTAACAAGTCGGAAATCTGATTTGAGTTTCACTGAAATTCATCTTTACTTCCCTCCTATCCAAGACTTGTTGGAGAAAGGTTAACACACAGCAACAAGGAAAATGGTAGATAATTAATCATCTAAGATAACTAAGAGTTGGCCATATTGTTTTTATAATTATACTAAATCTTATTTATATATCCTTGTTTTAGAACACTTTGAATTCTTATGGTAGACAACCATGATTTTGATTAAATATAAAGCAGGTAGTTAACCCTCCAAATATATGCTTTCTAGGAAGCTGAAGCACATGTAATTACTCAGGTACTCATTCCTGATTTTTTTCTTTTACACACACAAGTCTACACAAAATGTACAAATGTAAATATGGTATTTTTAACTTCCTGTTTTTTATCCTTAAAGCACAGACTTTTTGGACCTAGTGAAAATAAATTTTCAAGTAACTGCATTAGAAACTTATAATTGATGTAACCATCTATACTGGAAGAATGTCATAATTCATCTTTCAAAGTTTTTATTATTGAAAATAGTTTTTAAAAATGTTTATTTATTTGAGAGAGGAAAGAGGGGAGAAAGAGAGAGAGAGAAACATCCATGTGAGAGAGAAACATCGGTTGGTTGCCTCCCATATTCATCCTGACTGGATCAAACACGAAACCTAGGTATGCGCCCTGACAGGGAATCAAACTCCCAACTTTTGGTATACCAGATGATGCTCCACCCAACTGAGCCACACCAGCCAGGGCTTGAAAATATTTCCTGTTATTACAGTTTATTTGCATCCTAAATAAAAAATAAGTTACTTATATTGTCTTCTGAATCTCCGCTATCTTACATACAACAAAACAAGTTACTCTGGGTATCTACTGGGTGAGTCACAAAGCCAGAGTTTGGACTTTATCATTGGTTTCAGTCTTATTTTCAGAGGTGGAGGGATACAAAGGAAGTTCTTAATCTGGAGACATTTAAAATGGCTTTTATTTTCTTCAGAAAGAAAATAGGCTGTCAAACTTCAGGACCATCACAGCATCCTTTAAATACAAAATAACTATTTCGTACAAAATGTTTACATCCTTTATCTTATCGATGTATAAAATAACATAGCCCTGACATCAGTGGAATTTCATGGGCAATGGAATGCTTTAGTAAGCCTTGTCAAAATAGGCATTTTCCTCCTTCTTTAAAATGTTATAAAGTAGACATAATCAAAGAATGCAATTTCTTTCCATGTGTTACAGATAAACTATTGTCTAAAAAGCATAAATTTCCTGGACAAACCTTTCTCTCCCTATTCCTACGCATAAAATGGAAAAATATCTTTTACTGAAGCCCAAATTACAGGTAAGAAGAAACAAGAGCCAAGTGACAGGTGAATGGGGGTGAATTTTCCAATGCCAGTAACTTAAAGAATTTGCAGGTGTTCCATTTTTCATTAGCATTGGGATTTTCTGTTTTCTATAATATATAGACATATTAAATTGATGAGAATAGTTTTCTTGTCAATTTAAATAGAATACAATAGAATGTAACATTAGATTTTTCTCATTTGAATCCATTTAAAATTCACATTTTCATTTTACCTTAACTTTTCTTTCAAAACAAATCTCAAAAATAGAAAAAAATGCCCAATGGGAAGTTTTATTTACTTGGTAGGAAAATTGAAAAGAACAGAAAATAAATACATTCCTCACAATCCCAGAGGTGACAAAAATCTATATGTCAAGTGGCTTCTAATCTCCCTTCAAAAATTTGGAAGTTGTATGTAACATTTTATAAAGTAATCTTAACAGCCAGATTAAATGTTACTGTGCTCTGGATCTAGTTTTAATTGTATATGTCTTATAATACAATGTAAGGATGATTGATTTGGGAATTTTGAACCTATTGATTAAACTGACCCCAGCAAACACTGGCCATTATGGTGGTGGAGATATTTACAAGCTTTTATAGTCACTGACTTCTTGGAGTTGTTTCACGTTATCTTCCTGGTCTTACAATTCCCCAATTTAAAAGTGCGAGAAAACGAACACCCTCCGTTTCGAGAAATGGCATGGAGAGACCTATGGGGTATAAACACAAACGCAGACTTTTTAAAGGTGATGTCTATAAGATTTTGCTGCTAAGTTTTTGTCGTTTCTTTCATCAAAATCTGTGAGCTTTCCCTTAAAATCCCCACGCTACTTAGCTTTAACCCCACCGGATACATGTCCCCTACCCACTTCTGGCCCCTTTAACTGGCTACTGCGCAGTTTCAGCATCGCAGGTCCCTCTCACCCTCCGCGAGATGGAGCCCGCGGAGTCCAATTGCCGGGGCCGTGGAAGCTGGGGTAACTCAGGGCTCCGCTGAACCCGCAGGTTGCGAGTCCTGACGGCCGACCCTAGTTCCAGGCCCTTCTGGGAGATCCGAGGCCTCTCCCAAAACATCCCTACAGGGCTTCCCTTTGTTCATTCATTCAGCAAATATCTGTTCAATTTTAGGTGCTCAGTCCTCCCCTTGTTAATGACCCAGTGAAGCCAGGGAGAATGAATCTCGGCCACTACTTAGCAAGTACCGTAGGATTTACCAAGTGCCACCTCCGAGTTTCAAGCGGCCGGGAGCAGGAGGGGCTTTGGGCCGCAGCCCTCTGGATTAAGGGCTGGGAGCGGTCTGGTAGTCCAGTCTCCAGCACCTCCAACAGGGAGGTGGGTGGGCAACCAGATCTGCGCCCAGCGGCCCAGGAGGTGTCTCCACCAGTTTTCCCACCCGGGTCCTCCCGACCGCACGGTGGAACTACAACTCCCAGCAGCTTGGCTGCCCGGACTTCCGGAAGCCACAGCTGGGTGGGGAGGAAACACTGAGACCCGGCCAAGAAGCCGGGGGTTCATTTAGCAAGAAAAAGGGGGGCGGGAAGGGCCGTGGGAATAACCTGTCAATTCGCCACCATGAATGTGGTTTTTGCTGTGAAGCAGTACGTTTCCAAAATGATAGAGGACAGCGGACCGGGTATGAAAGTACTTGTCATGGATAAAGAGACGGTGAGTTTGCTTTTGCTCAGTATTTGTGAGGGAACCCTCCTTTTACAATAGCTGATCCCATTGCACTCTAGGATTCAGTATTTAACTAAAGATTTTTAAATGAGGGTCAGCTCTGTACGGAACGCGGAAAGACTGTATAAAGCTTGTCCAGTAGGTTTTCAGGCTAAAGGGCTTTAACCACTGCCAAAGATTTTGTTCTTGTACCTGGGACAATTTCTTGGTATCAGAAATCCTTTTCTAAATGTTCCTTCTAAAGATATGTGAGACAGAGCACCTGGGATGGTCCTGTTTTTTCTGCTCAGCTTTGTTTTTAAAGTAAAGCTGTAGGGCTCAAGCTGAGATGACAGATTATGTATTATTTGTTGATCACAGAATTAAAAAAAAAAACTCTTTAAAGAGATAGAAAATTTTGGCGGGGAGTGGTGGTGGGAGGAATGTATGGATTGTCCAAGTTCAGAGAGAGCATCTGGTACATTACCTACGCGTTTTGGGTGGTCAGTAAATGTTATTACATATGTCAAGTATTTAAGATGCCCAATTAAGTATTAATGAAATTTTTGTTTAAGTTTTAGGTATTGTGGCTTGTTTTTATTATTCTGGACCATCATAATATTAGTAATTCTTTTTCTTTACAGACCGGTATAGTGAGTATGGTATACACACAATCGGAGATTCTTCAGAAGGAAGTGTACCTTTTTGAACGCATTGATTCTCCAAATCGGGAGATCATGAAACACCTGAAAGCAATTTGTTTTCTTCGACCAACGAAGGTACTACATAAGCTCAACTGCCATCTGCTCAGGCAGATACAGAATGCTATGATCTGAAAGCATTAAACAGGCAAAATAAATTTATGTTATCATTTGTGGCATCATAATTATCCTGGTTTATCAGCATTACAACCTTGACTCTCTTCCTTCCCATATCTCAGTTCACTTCTTAACAGCCATTTTTTTTTCCTTTAAAATGTCTTTTAGGTTCTCAGCTACTTCCAAAGACACTAACTACTCTGACAGAAACCCACATCACTTTATTCCTGGATTAGCCTCCTCACACTGAACACCATTGCCACTTCATCTTGTGTACTTATGTCAGTGTCTTGAGTCTTTGTCATTTCGTTGACGTCCATGCTGAGAAACCTATAATGGCTCAATTTTACTTCCATGATTAAATCTATCCTTAGCAGCCTGGCCCTCAAAATGCTCCTTTAGCTGGTCCGGTCTGCCCTCATGCATCCAACTCCACTGTCCTACCTCTGCGCCTTCACTATAGCCATCTAGGCCTTTTTGTCATCCCTCTGTGTCCTCATTCCAGCCCTCTATTTGTTGTCCTTTTACCCTAACTGAGATTCTTTAGCCTTCTGTCAGTTTTTGTCCAACATCCAAATTTTGCTTGAATCCTCCTTTACAAGTCCTTAACTATTTCAATCTTATTTGTATATTCTCTTATATTCTTGTATATTCTTAAAAAAGTGTAAGGTCTCTGCCACAGGACCTTTGCATAGGCTCTTTTCTCTGTTTGAAACTTCTTCACTACAAGCAAATCCCTGACCTTGCTGACCAGGTCAAACCTTCCTGGTACAAGCACTGACAGCACCATCTTTCTTCTCTATTGCTTGTCATGTTTGAAATTTTGTATGATTTGTGTGATTAATATCTATCTTACGTACCAGCAGTAAGTTCCATAAGAAGAGAGATGGTCTGTCTTTTCACGGTATTATGTCCCCAGTGCCTGCCACGTGGTGGACACTCGATAAACAGTTTGTGAATTAATGAATGCGTTAATTCTGTTACAGTAGTTTCTGATCGTTTCACGTATGTACCTCTTAGTCATGGAGTTCTGGTCTGAGAGGGATCTCAGAGAGCATGTAGTGCATTGCCTAACTTCTTTATTAGAGAAACTCTTTCATATAAATAAATATATCTGAGGGTACATATATACACACATATATATACACACACACAAGTGTATATGTGTGTATATATACACATACATATACACACACAAGTGTATATATACACATACATATTCTCAAAATAATGTTCTTCAAAACAATTTTCCTTAAGATTGTATGATAAAATTAATTTCAATCTATTTTAATCTAAACGACAATTTAAAAAAACTTTTTTCTCATTTAACAAGCAATGCGATTGCTTACACTACTTTTAATTCTGTAAGAAACTTATGTTGTTTTTAATATTCAAATATGGTATCTTACGTCATGTATTGTTTGGGGGCCAACTTTATACTGAAATTTAACCCTATGTTATAGTATCAAAAACATGTAAGACCTGCATTATGATCTTATATAACTGGAATTCATATGTTTGACCATATAAAAATCAACTATTTTTACTTCTAAACTGCATATTTTACTTCAAAATAATATAATTATAGAAAGGTCTTATCCTGCTGTTTGCAAATATTTCACAAGCACTGCAGTTGTGCAGGTTTAGGTCCCAATAAGTTGAAAACCAAAGTGAATATAATTAACTATATTTTACCTTGACTCTTGGAGTTTTTTAATACTAGATTTATTGCAGTGACATTGGTTCATAGGGTCAT
>PVKM010048752.1:0-11117 GCA_004027735.1 Carollia perspicillata
TGTGCATTTGTGGACACTCCAGCTGTCACATTCAAGCTGCATCCATGTACTCTGCAACAGCCTCCCCCTTGGCCACCACTGGGGCTTAGCCATTGCTCACACTGGCAGTACATCTGATTCAGATGAATGAATCCTTAGAAAAGGCCTCCAAAAGCCAACCAGACAGGGACTTGGGGGGTCCTGGGTACCAAGAATGTGGTCTAAAATGAGGATTCTGGATATGGTTGAGTCACAACTCTTAGGCAGGATTCTCTTTAAGGCTATACTGTTAGTAAGAAAACTTCCCTATAATCTTGGGATTTATGGTCTAGTGAAGAGAGGCATAGCTTAGATCAGGGGTGTCAAATTCATTTTCACCAGGGGCCACATCAGCCTTGAGGTTGCCTTCAAAGGGCCAAATGTAACCTTAGGACTGTATGAATATAACTACTCCTTAATAGTGAAGCGATAGCTTGGTGCTGCCAGTGGGTAGAAACAAGATGCCAGGCCGGATAAAACAAGGTGGAGGGCTGGATTTGGCCCGCAGGCCTTGTGTTTGCTACCTGTGACTTAAATAATAAGCCAAATAAGTGAATTTATATAATGTTCACACTTGATAAGTGCAATAAAAAAAAGGAGAGCAGAGTGGGAAGGACCTGGTGTGTGTCTGGGGACAGGGAAGGTCACAGTATTATATAAAGTGGTCAGGCTAGGCCTGACAGCAATGGAAACATTTAATCAAGACTTGAAAGAGGTGTAGGATTTAGGCAAGTGGATATATGTGGCTATAAAACACATTTTTGAAGAAGGGGTTGTCTGATAAGGATTCCAGGGCGAGCGTGCCTCCAGTGCTCTGGGAACAGAGGGGAAGCCGGTGCTGCTTCGGTGCTTGAACACAGGAGGGTATAATGGGAGTTACAGTCAGAGAGATAGCTGGTGGGAGGCCAGATCATACAGGACTTTTAGGTTATTTTAAAGGTTTGGGCTTTTACTTTGAGATTAGAAGCTCCAGCAGAGTTTTGAGCAGAAGAATGATAGAATCGTTCTAGGTGCTGTGTTGAGAATAGACTATGAGGGAGGGCAAGGTAAACCCAGAGACGAGGAGACTGGGTAGAAAACAGCTGTGGTAATCTGGGACAGAGGGTGATACAGAGAGGTAGCAATGGAGAGTAATACATTGTTGGATTCGGGATATATTTTGAGGGTAGAGTCAACAGGAGTTCCTGATGGACTGAATTATACTGAAGGGGATGGAAGGAATCAAGAATTATTTCAAGTTTTTTTACTCTTTAAGACAGGTTTTACTCATTAAAACCAGAGTTTAGTTTTTGGGTATTCTGAGTTTAAGGTATCAGATTTTCAAGGGGACTACTGAGTAGGCAGTTGGTACGGAACTCTAAAATTTGGGAGGAATTCTGGACAGGAGTTATAAAGCTGTAAATCATGAGCACACAGGTGATACTTAAAGCCATACGAATGCTTGAGATTATCTGGGAGTGAAGGATGCTGGGGAAGAGGACCAAGGAGTGAGCCCCGGGACACTGCAACGCTGGAGGCTGTGGAGAGGAGGGCGCCTCTGCAGAGAAGACTCAGGAGGAGGCCACAGCATGTGTATAGTTATCATCAGCTTCTGGCCCTGCACGCACAATTAGCAAAGAACTTTCTACCTTGACATTACGCACACATAACCAGAAGACCTTGTTTTTTTTATGTCTGATCTCTAATCCATCTGGAATATTCCTTTAAATAACAAAAATATGTGATCAAGACAACAAGGTACTTATTGTAACATTGCATCTGTAGGAATCACCCAGAAAAGGTAAAGGAAGACACAGAGCTGCTCAGGAGTTGCCAGGGACAGGAGTGGGGTGGAGCACTTTTGGTGCGGGGTTTTCTTTGGGGGTGACAGAACACGGCAAATGGACAGTGGTGATGCCTGCACAGCATCGTGAATGTATGTCATGCTCACAAATGGCACAATTTATAATATTAATAAAAACTTTTATTTAATACCTCAAATGAAGCCTGCCCTGTAGAAAATAAAAACATGAAGATTAATGCACAAGGTCACAGAGGTGAGATAAAATAACTTCTGGTGGTGGTGGGAGAGCCAGTTGAATAAAAATCAGCTATAGAACTGACTCCGGTGTATTTTCCAGAGGCAGCTCTTCCTCCTTGGCAGGAAAAAGGGCAGGATTCAGGGAGGATTCTTCGGGCAAGCATGCTTGCTTTGGGCAAGTAGGATCTTATTCTAGTCAGGAGGTGAAGTTCAGGCTGGACCTGACTCCAGGACCACTGCAGGAGCAGCTGCTGGACGTGGCGCTACAACTGAAGGTGGGCACCTCCCCAGGACTGGATTGGCCTCCGGATATGCTCCAGCATCCAGCTGAGATATACTAGATACAGGTGCTGCAGGAGGAGCTGGCTCAGCCTCCTGGGCTCCTCCTAAAGTTGTGAAATGGAAAATGGTAAAACACATGCCTGCATGTCTAATGGTTCTCAAAAGGAGAGAAGAGAGCCAGAGCTTTCCAGAGAAGCCTCAGCTCCAGACGCAACCCGGGATGAGCTCCTGGTGGACAAACATATGGGTGGTATGAGGACAGTCTCTGCCTCTGGACCACCTCTGAGGGTTCTTCCTGTGTATCTGACACCGAGTCATCCCGATAAGATCAAGACGAATCCTTCCCAATCCCACCATGTTATCCCCCAATTTCTAACTATTTGGCCCTGAATCGTTGTCTGTAACCCTTTGTCCCTTCTCTCGAGGTTGGCACCCTGCTCCATTTTGGCCACAGGAATTTTCATCTTCCTGTGGCACCTTGGAGGCTTCCAGGGCGGTGTCATTTTCTAAGCAGGTAAGGGACATGATTCCCCAGGTGCTTCACTGCAGACAGTGACCTCTGTTGTGTTTTTGTCCTCAGTGGCGTGGCCAAGTTGCCCCTCACAGCTAGTCATGGGGCCGAGATCTTCATTGGTAGGCTGTTCCATCTGGCCGGGTGCAGGAGTTGCGAGAGGAGAAGATATCACTCACATGCCTACATCTCCAATGGTCCCGCAAACACAGAACACAGCCAGAGCCTTCCAGAAATGCTACAACTAACATCCCACCCTAACTTGCCCTTTCTGTGAAGAGTCCAGTAGATGGCGCTTTTGAGGCAGGTCTTTTTGGAGCCTTTTTTGGTATCCAGCGTGCCTGACACTGACTCCTCACCACAATTTGCCTCCAGTCCACTCCCATCCCAGCCCCTCCCACCTTCTCACCCTGGTGTCTGCTTCCTTAGGCTTCAGGTCATCTGGTCTAGTTTGTTTAAAATGGGCACCATGTTCCAGGTTGCAGACGAAAACTGTTAGGATTGCATTGAGGTTAGGTATCTTCAGGGTAGGTGTATTTCTCTGTCCTTTCACTGGACCTTGTATCCTAGACCCCTGGTTGGCCAGAATTGCTTCAGGCCTGCTGTGGTCCTCAGCAGTGTGGCGAATCTTCTCGTCACTGTTGGAGACAGGCCCTGGTTGTTTGTCGATCAGTTGCTCCTCCCAGCTTTGTTCTGAAGTTGTGAGAGGAGAAAAGATCACTCCCATGCCTGCGTTTCCATGTGCCTCCCACTGACAAACATAGCCTGAGCCTTCCAGGGAAGCCACAGCCCAGGACCCACCCCAGCATGTCCTCCCCACGGACAGTCCAGCAGATGGGTGGTCTGAGACCTGACTTTGCTCCTGGCCAGCCACTGAGGGGGCTCCCTGTGTATCTGGCACTGACCTCTCCCCACAAGCTTTCCTGCACCTTCACTGCCACTCCCACCCCACCCGCCCCAACCTTTCACCCTTGGATTCTGCCATTTGGGCATCCAGGTCATCTGGCCCTGTTTGTTTAATGTGGGCAACCCGCTGCATGCTGGCTTTGGAAATTTTCTTCTTTCTATGGAGCCTGGGCCGCTTCAGGCCAGATGTTCTTTTCTGTCCATGAAAGGGCCCTGGTCCCCCAGATCCTGGGTGGCGACAGTGATTTCAGGGTTGCTCTGGGTCTCAGTAGTGTAGAGCTCCTTTCCCTCCCTGGTGCAGATAGGCTGTGGGTCTTCATCGACCACCTGCTGCTCCTCCATGAATGGGGTTGAGCCCTGCAATGACAGTGACCAGTAGCTGGTTGCGAGGCTTCAGCCCTACTCAGCCCTAGTTACTGCTGCTTCTGCCCACAGGACTTTCTGCGTCAGCGTCAGGCCCAGCCCTGTGTTTGCACAGACCTCCACCAGGAAAGTTAGATTAACCTCCAGGGCTCCGGATAAACCTCATGCAGAGGGCCCCTTCCATACTCCACATCCACTCTGCCAGGCTTGACCTGGTGTGTGGGCATGAGCAGCCCACCAGTGTTCTCATCAGGTCCTGCTTGGGGCAGGCCTGCCCACGTAAACCCCCTTAAACACACACACCCCCACACACACAAGTAGGTGTCTTAGGGTTGCTCAAGTGTGATCTGAGTGGTGGCCTGGCCTGAACAAAACCACCCTGGGCCTCCCTGTGTTACCTCTGGGGTCTGCTGTGGCAAGGGCCACAAGTGTCTACACTGAGTCCAGACCCAATAGAGGTCTCAGTGTAAAATATGATCATTCTTGCCTCTTTTGAGGTCATGGCTTGAGACATAGACTGACCTGACTTGACTGAGGTCCCCGATGACTGCTTAAAGACCCCTCCCTCAAACCTTCTCTGGTTCCTGCCCCAGAGGAAGGGCTGCCTCTGGAAAATGCATCAGGGTAAGCTCTAGAGCTATGTCTTGATCCTGCTCTCGCTCTCCCATCAGAAGAATTTGTTTTACCTCCATTCTTTAACCATTTTCTTTTATTGCTATGTTTTTCTCTCTATGGAGTGATTCAGTTTTTTTTAAAAAAATTGTTTCTATTATTTGAGGGGTTTTGGGAAGTTTACCTTTTCCTTTTTCTCTTTTTATCCTTCATATTTCCAGGGTGTGCTTCATTTTAAATTATAAGCAAAAGTTATTGTTTATATTGTAAATTGTGCCATTCCTGAGCATGATGTACCTTCCTGATACTTTTTGTGTCTGCCCACATATGTGTGTTTGTTTATATCTGAAATAGCATTTTTGTTATTTGAAAAGGAAATCCCAGAGACATTAGAGATCAGATGCTTAAAAAAGCCCTTTCAGTGAGTGCGTGTATAATCTCTGGGTAGAGACTGCTGTGCTAAGTGTGCCCCAGAACCACAGGCTAGTCAGAAAACATCTGGCTCATTCTGTGCGTAAAACAAAAACAAAAACAAAAACAAAAAAAAAGAAAAATGCAGAAATCTGAAAAGACAAACCACAAGCTGGAAAGCATTCCTCATGACCCAAGGCCAGAGAAAGTTTCCACATCCCTGTGGTACAGCAAACTCTTGAGAGTCTGTGTTCTCCAAAGGGACAAGGGGCAAACAAGTGCACTTTCAGAGAGGCAGTGCTCATGCCACTACCTGTCAGAGGTTCTTGACCTCCCCCATGGGGATCCATGCACTGTCAACACTCAGGAAAGAGCAGTGTCACCATCAGACTGACAGGCTCCTGGTGTGGTGGCAACCAGCCCTGGGCACAGAGTGAGGAAGCAGAGGCCCCAGCAGATCCCTGCAGAGAAAAAGGGGAGGGCGCCTCCTCTGGGAGGACAGTGTGCAGGACCTGTGCACGTCTCACGGGTGCTCCCCTTCACCGGGCAGTGCTCACCCTAGGGGGCCACCCCACAGAGATTCTTGCACAATTTGCCACAGATGTGCTTTCCTGACTACCCATCAGAACACTGATGAAATAGCTGGGAACTGGTAAAAACACTACTATCCATGGAGAGGGGATAGGACCCACTAATCAGGGTCCACATGGATGAGGGAGGCTGAGCAGCTGCTAAAGTGGGTGCCAACAGGTAAGGACCTCAGGGGTCCTCTCACCTGAGACACACAAAGCCACTGCCTGCATCCAGGATTCCACCTGTCTGACTACATACATGTGACTTCAAGTGGCAGACAAGCGTGAAAATGACATGATACTGTACATAGAGAACCCTAAAGATTTTACCAAGAAACTACTAGAACTGATCTCTGAATTCAGTAGAGTAGTAGGATACAAAGTAGATATCCGGAAATCAGTTGCATTTATATACATCAAAAGTGACCTCTCAGAAAGGGAAACTAAGAAAATAATACCTTTTATAATTGCATCATCATAATAAAATACCTAGGAGTAAATTTAACCAAGGATACAAAATACCTGTATTGGAAATTATAAGACACTGAAGAAAGAAATTGAAGAAGACACAAGTAAATGTTATCATGTTCACGAACAGGCAGGATTAACATCATTAAAATGTCCATACTACCCACAGAAATCTATAGATTCAATGCAATTCCTATCAAGATACCAATGATGTATTTCACAGAACTAGAACAAATATTTCAAAAATTTATATAGAACCTCAAAAGGCCCTGAATAGTAACAAAGATCTTGAGAAGGAAGAACAAAGTTGGAAGAATCACACTACCTAATATCAAACTATAAGGTGGTAGTAAAGCAAACAACATGGCACTGGCATACAAATGCCCACACAGGTCAATGGAACAGAATAGAGAGCCCAGGAGAAGCCCGCACCTTGACAGCCAATATCTGACAGAGGAAGCAAGCATGCACCTACAGTGGGATAAAGAGAGCTTATTCAGTAAATGGTGTTGGGAAGCGGGACAGATCCGTGCAGAAAAATGAAACTACATCAACCACCTTGTCACACCACACACAAGCATATATTCTAAATGGATTAAATACTTCAATGTAAGACTCAAAACGACAAAAATCCTAGAAGACAACATAGGCGATAACGTCTCGGATGTTGCTTGTAGCAATATTGTATCTGATCTGTCTCCCCAGGTAAAAGAAGCAGAAATAATTCAAATTTAAAAAATCTATTGCAGATATAATTATGTCTTAAATTAATGAGATTTATTTATTTTCCTGTTTCTTAGAAAATACATTAAAAGTATTGCTTTTAACTAGGCACATGATTAAAACAAAGTGTGAGCTTATGTTTGGTTTAAAAGATGTTTTAAATTAAAGGTCCTGCATTATTTTACATATTGAATTCTGTACAAATGACATTCCATTTAAGGAGAAAGGATTAAGAAGAGTGAAATGCTGGTAGAGACTAACTGACTATAGAAGACTGATTCTAGTTTCTTTTTCTCGTGTCCTTAATATACTACACTATCTTTCACAACAAAAATGTCCTGCTCACAATAGAGATGCCTAGAAGTGAAAAAACACACACAGTTAATGAATAATGCACGTTTTCACAGCAGTGGTCAAATTATACTGTTTCCTAGTGGGTACCATTTTTCTTCATTGAGTGGGACGCTGCAAAGGTGGATGTTAATTGCTCCCACAAATGTGGTTTTGCTCTTCACAATTAGCATTAAGACATGTCCTTGGAGCTCTGTGACCTCATCATACACCACCTGAAAGGGAAGGAATAATGAAAATACAAATCAGATATGCTAAATGCACCTTTTAAAATACTGTTTTTAATATAAATATTTAGCTGCTGATAACATGTGTACTTTGGAATGGATCGGTTAATGCTGTTAGAATCCTTCATTGATAACTCTAATTCTAAAAAGCTAAAGATTCTGCTACAACAATGAAGTTTAGTGAAAGAATATTTTTATAAGAAGCTTAGAACATACTCTGATTTCATTAATAATTGTCCATCCCACATTTAATAAGATGGCAAATCATGCTCTAGGAAGAAATTTAAATACACTTCACCTTTTAACTGTCCTTGAATTGTCAGTGCAGCACTGAAACTTGAACACTATCTTTCTTTGGTGAAGGCTAATGAGGAAAGCAGACCAATTTCCATGGCTTCCTTGTGCTATTTTAATGCAGTACAGCAATATTTGTTTCTACATGTGAAGAAGTCACTCTGTGGTTACTTTAATTTATTTAAAACTGCTTTATTTTAAATTATGAAAACACATGCTCATTAATTAAAGTGTCAATGAAACAAAAAAGAACAAAAAGAGAAAGCAAATATTTATATTTCTACCATTGGGAGATAATTACAGAACAGTCTGATGTTCCTTTTGTTCTCTATAAATAATCCCATTTTATGAATCCGAGTTGTAATTAATTGTATATACAGTTTTGTGTCTTGCTGTTTTTCACTTACTAGTCATATAACTATTTTTTAAGGGATATGCTTAACTGTGTTTTATAATACCCGGGAAGTAAGTTAAGTCACAGACAGCACCCCGGCTGCCTGCAGCAGTGAAGAGACTGAAAGGGTAGTGCTCTCGAGAAGCTAGTCATGCATCATGAAAGGAGGGGGGAGCTGTGTGTAAATCCAACGTGCTTCCCAGGGAAACTCCTTAAACACCTTTAGAAAAGCAGTTTCATGTGCTGCTTCAAACTTGCTTGTTTTGTATAACAAGCTACAAGATAGAAAAAAGCATTTCCTGTACATGCAAAAAAGAAGCAGAGAAAACAACGTAGGGGGAAGTCATTGGAGTGACTGCATGGCTTCCTCCGTGGGTGTGGATGTGGTTTCTGGTCCAGCATACTGGGACTTGCTTGTCATTTATGAACCATTAATCTATCAGTGAAATTCTGTTCAAAGTCTGTTCGCTGCTCTGAACAACGACCCACTCTTCAAGTAAATACTGCCATCAAGGATGTGAGATCCAGTACTGAATGTGTTAACCCCGCCTACCCTGCTTCAGGTGACAGCCCCTGGCCACTTCCTCTTTTAGAGTCTTACTCCCCCTCGGGACAGGAGATCGTCTTTCCGGTTTCCTAGGGCTGCTCATTCAAGTAATCTCATTTCATCCACTGGGCTCCCTGGGGATAATAAGGGAACTGAAGGGCTGCCTTAAAAATCTCAAAAACCCTTCCACTGTAATTCATCCTTTTTATCCGCAGTGGATGCCCAGCGTGGACTCTCTGAACCATTCTCTCCTCCTGGATTCTTACCTTCCAGGCCTTCAAAGTAAACTCCTTTTCCTTTCTCTCTAGTGGTCATTTTGAACTGTCCAAATAGTTGCCTATTTCCCTTGAACAACACTTTCAGCAGATAAATCCATCTCCTGTTTTATAGAGAAATGGGCCAAGGGGTCCTTTGTATGTGAAGTCAAACAGTGGAATCATTCTAAGCCTTAGGTCCTTGGGAGGCCTGGCTTAAGAACTTTGTGAATGATATTAATAGGCCTTAAAGATGTAACTTTAAAATAAACATATCCATTATTGATATTTACATGAATCTGTTGTCAATTATATGTTCTCTTATTTGCATAATGGTGATTATAATATTTATCTTTTAACATTGTGGGGAAGAATAAATGAGATAATGAATACACACCTTACCACAAACCCTGGTACATGCTGAACACTAATAAATTATAGCTGAATAAAATCCATTAAACACACAAAAAAGAAGAGTGCTTCTTGGAATTTTGGATTAGCTGACTGGAGACAACACTTTGAGACAGACTAGAATCTCCTAGGTATTTGGTAAATTGACATTCTCAAGAAGTGACTTTTGAAATTAATTGCCTTCTGGGTTAAAATACAAACATTTGAACTCTAAAGTTTATATCACTTTATGGATTTTCTGCCTTATGCTTCATCATGCATAATTTTTTACAAAGTGATTTGTTTTATAAGCATGCAATCATTGCACGGTGTAGATGGCATATATCTGTTCATTTTTAACTGCACCCACAACATTATTTAAAAAATAGGCATTCTTTTCTTACTGTGCAATGAATAATTAGTGGGTAAGGCCAGAGAAGTACACAAATGATAATATTCTTTGAGACATTTTCACCAAGTTCTTTCATCTGTGTTCTACCTTCCATACACAGGCCCAAACTGCATGGCTCTTTCGATTTCACTCTATGGAACTTTTCACCCACAGCCATGAGCCGAGTCTTCGCTGCCTCCTGACAAATGTTGAATTCGTGGGTTTGAAATTGTTACATCAAGCAGAAAAACATTGTCTAAAGTAATTAATATTTACTGACTTATATATAAGCACTTACTGTGCCATATTTGGCACCAGGGTCTAGTAAATAGTTCTAAAGAATATTTTATGATTGCAATGGGAGAATGATACTATGGAAACTGAAGTGTGTCTAGTGCTGGTGGGGAGAGGAGTGAGGAGGTGGGATAATGAAAGGGAGAGTTCAAAACCACTGAGAGCAGAACTTCGTGGGTGCAGAGAGGGAGGGATAATAAAGCCAACTTTAAGCTGTGTCGGTGTGGGCTTTGTAATCACTCACTTTGGAATCTGAAATCTGGTTATGTGGCCCTGGAAGAACTGTTTGACCTCAGGGTCTCAGTGTCTATTTACAAACAGAATTTTCATGTTCTGAATAGTAAATGAGCAGACCATACAGACAATAATAACTAGAGCTTCCTGAGTGTATCATATACCTAGTATTATGCTAGATATGTGCACATTCTGGCAAATATTTTGAGGTATGTAAAGCACAGAAAGTTTGTGTTCTATCCTTTCTAATTCCCCTTTTTGCTTAATAATAGGATAGTATCTAAGAAAGGAATCCAAAGCAAAAAATACATTGACTATATAAGATAATTTTATTATAAGAGAGAAATCTGTATTTCTTTTGAATCCCTTAAAAAAAATGGTGGGTTTTAACCAGATGCTGAAGGTAGTGGAGTGGAAAGAGCAAAGGTCTTGGAGCCAGAATCCTAGCTCTGCTTCTGAAAGGCTGCAGTGCAGTTCGGAGCGTTCTTTCCGCCAGCCCTGCCCCACCTTGAACCCAGCCTTGTGTACCACTGGGATTCGTGTATGATGGGGGTCTTCAGGGAGACTGCTGGCAAAGCTTAAGATGTACCTGGGGAGTGTCAAGTAGACAAGCATGGCTCTGTATAAAAGTTCAGTATCTGAAGGGTGGATACTAAAGGGACACTTGGCAATGTCCCTGACCCAGCCTCTCTCAGGTCTGCATTTTAGGGAGGGAGAGGCCCATAAAAAAACGGAAAGAACTATTTTCATGAAGAACCTTGTAAGACATTGGTGATGCAATGTAATAACCCCTTTGTATTCCTCTAAGAGATTTATATGAAAAGGAGAGCGAGGCCATTCTCTCCCACTTCCCAG
>PVKM010048753.1:0-11139 GCA_004027735.1 Carollia perspicillata
TTAAAAACAGCTATTAGAGCATTTGAATGAGAGCCCCCCACCTCACACGTCTGGGCTTGCTTCTGCCACAGAGAAGCTACCATTTTCCACCCAGAGAGGTACTGTGTGTCTCAGCCTGTCTCAGCACTAACACATAAAAAGCTGCTTGCATCAAATATGGGTAAATTGTAAACTCAGTTACAAAGTTTAGCAAGAGGAGCCATATGAAATAAACCGGAAAACTTGCGGCGAGACTGGTCTAGAGACGAATCTTGGAGAATGGCATGGGGGTCACTAAGGGAAAGAGACGGAGCACCGCTCTGTGCCTGCCGCCAATGACCAGCTTCGGACATTCTAGTTTCCTCTGTGGAGAATGAGTTTTGGAGCTGCTGTCTTATATTTAAACCTCTCTGAAGCTCTTTATCTTCACAGCTTTTATCATTGGGATAAAAGGCTCTTAAATCACTTCCCTCCCCACCACCCCTACCACACTGTATTAAGTAATTGACATAGAATGAATGTGTGTGCCCCTTCCCCTCCCATTTATAGTTTGAAGCTTAATCTCCAGTGTAATGGTGTTTGGAGGTGGGGCCTCTTGGAGGTGATTAGGTCATGAGGGTGGAGGCCTCATAAAGGGGATTAATGTTCCTATAAAAGACACCCCAGAGAGTTCCCTTGTCCCTTAAGCCATGTGAAGACACAATGAGAAAATGTCTATGAACCAGGAAGAGCACTCCTCCCAGATGCTAAATCTGCTGATGCTTTGATCTTGGACTTCCCAGCCTCCAGAACTGTGAGAAATAAATGGCTGCTGTTTTACAAGCCATGCAATCTATGGTGTTTTTGTTATAGAGCAGCCTGACAGAAATCGCTATGAAAAATGGGATGGCGCTATAACAAATTGGTAAAAATGTAAAAGCACTGGAACTGGGTAATGGGTACAGGCTGAGAGAGTTTTGAGGTATATGCTAGAAAAAGTCTAAATTGCAAGGAGTGAAGCTTTAAGGGCAATTCTGATGAGAGCTCAGAAAATAAAAGGGAGAACTATAAAAAAAAAAGCTTCGAACTTCTTAGAGAATACCTAAGTAATCCTAAAGAGAATATTGGTAGAAACATGACTGGTAAATGCCATTATGATGAGGTTCCAGGAGAATTGAGAAATAAGTTATTGGAAACTGGAGGAAAAGCCATCTGTGTTACAAACTGGCAAAGAGCTTGGCTAAATTGTGTTTCAGTTCTAGTGTTTTGTGGAAGATAGTACTAGTGAGCGATAAACTTGGATATTTAGCTGAAGCTGTTTCTTTCTTTTTATTTTTCTTAATAGTTTATTTTTATTATATTTTTCCATTACCATGTATCCCCCTCATACCTTCTTCCACCTCCACCCACTCTCCACGCCCCACAGTCACGCCACCGTTATCCGTGTCCATGAGTTCTTTTTCTTTTTTGCTCCATCCCTCCTCTCCTAAACCCCCACCCCACAAGCTGTCAGCTTACTCTCTGTGTCTTTCTCTATTGTGCCTATTAGTCGAGTTCACTTGTTACATTCTACATGTGTGTGAAATCATATGGCATTTGTCTTTCTCTAACTGGCTTATTTCACTTAACATAATGTTCTCCGGGTCCAATCATGCTGTCCCAAAGGGTAAAATTTTCTTCTTTTTTATGGCTGAGTAGTACTCCATTGTGTAAATGTACCACAGCTTTTTACCCACTCATCTACTGAGGGACACTTGGATGACTTCCAAATCTTGGCTACTGCAAATAATGCTGCAATGAAAACAAACGTGCATATATTCTTTCAAGTTAGCATTTCAGGTTTCTTTGGATAAATTCCCAGAAGTGGAATCACTAGGTCATAAGGCAGTTCCATTTTTAGTTTTTTGAGGTATCTCCATACTGTTTTCCACAGTGGCTACACCAGTCTGCATTCCTACCAACAGTACACGAAGGTTCCCTTTTCTCCACAACTTCTCCAACACTTGTTTGTTGGTTTATAGATGATAGCCATTCCAACAGGTGTGAGGTGATATCTCATTGTGGTTTTAAGTTGCATCTCTCTGATGATTAGTGACATTGAGCATCTTTTCATATGTCTATTGCCCATCTGTGTTTTCTCTTTGGAGAAATGTCTGAACATATTCATCAATACATGTGATAAAGGGTAAATATCCAAAATTTATAAAGAACTTATGAAACTCAACATCCCCCCAAAAAAATCCCCCCCAAAATCCAATTTAAAAATAGCTGGAGCTGTTTGTAAACAAAGTGTTCAAGGTGTGACTTGGCTCCTCCTGACTGCTAATAGTAAAATTCAAGAAGAGAGGAAATCTTAAAGATGGAATTTTTAACAACAAAGAAGCAGAACTTCTTAGATTCACACCTGGAAAGAAATTTGCCTCAGGGTAAATCATACCTTGAGTCTTACCCATATTTAATTTAGTTAATATTTCAGATGAGACTTTTGAGTTTAAAACTTGAATTGCTGCTGGAACAAATTAAAGCTTTTAGATGCTATTGCAATAAAATGAAGGTATTTTGTATGCAAAAACGGTATGAATTTCATGGAAATAGGGGCAGACTTCTATAGACGGAATGTCTTATGTCCCTCAGGAACAGGATTCGGATTAGTGCACTTATGAAATTGACTAAGACAAAAATACTTCCTTGCACGCTGCTAAATTTACCTACATTTTCCTCCACACCCCTCTCACTCCTGCCATGTTCACTCCGACAAACTAGCAATCTGAGAACCAGTCAATGCTCACCACAGCCATCAGTCATGCAAGTCTAACCAACTGTGTTTTTCTGGGCAGGAGAATTTCCATCTCTTTAGCTCTTCTCCTACCACAGTTCCCCCATCTCTCTCATAACGTTGGTGGACTTACTCTCCTGGTTCAATTTCCATTTTTCCCCACGAGAATCACTAAAACTGATGTCACCAGGAGCTCCAGTTTGAACCCTACAGAACACTTAGGAAGAAAGGATTTGGGTTTGGTATTATTCTTCCCCCATCTCTAGAAATATGGGTAGCTAACCAAGTGAGGTTGGTGATTTCTTTCTCTAGAAATCTTTACACCAAAGTACAAACTATTTTATATGTAAAAATGTGTACAATACACTAGTTATTCAATGGGTTATGCCAAAAATAGGCCCTAAAACAGTGCTAGATTAACTAGGAGGCACGTACAGTATTTTGCCATGTATAATGTTCAACCATGAATAATGTACATCCATGTTTTGGGCCCAAACTTTCAGGAAAAAAATATTTTGTTTTAAGCCCTGGCTGGTGTAGCTCAGTGGATTGAGCACGGGCCTGTGAACCAAAGGATCGCAGCTCGATTCCCAGTCAGGGCACATGCCTGGGTTGCAGGCCAGTTCCCAGCAGGGGACACACGAGAGGCAACCACACATTGACGTTTCTCTCCCTGTCTCCTTCCCTTCCCCTCTAAAGATAAATAAAGAAAATCTTTTAAAAAATCTTTCGTTTTAATTTTTTAATGCAACTATTTATTTATTTTAGAAACAAAACTGATTATCATATTCCAGGGTGTTATTTTACATATGAATATCAATATTGCTTTCTAGAATTAAACTTTTAATGCATAAGCATAAATAAAAGAATTAAAAACATTTACATAGATATGAGTTAGTACTACCCATGTATAATGCACACTCTTATTTTTCTGTCAAAAGTCTGGGCAAAAAGTGTGCATTATACACGGCAAAGTACATTATTTGCTTAGGACACCATAGAACTCAGAACAATATGACTTTGATGGACTTATCCAGAATTTTATAATCCGATTAAAGGGAAAAAGCATTTTATGTCTTGTGTTTTAGTATCCCTTTTATTTCACTTACCCGTCAGAGGGGGCACCATAATATGTCACTGCTTAGAGATTTGGCCTAAGAGCTAAAGGCAAGTAGAGAAGGAATCGGAAACAGGCTCACCTTTGTTCCATACTTTGTCTTTTCTGCCTCCCTTTGGCTCTGGTTTTCATAGAATGTGTATCTGAATGGGAATTGTGATTATTTGGCTTCTGCTATCAGCAGGGTTTGTATGATTAAAGCAAACACAGGTTGCCTTTGTTACCTTCAGCCCATGTCTCCGCCTCCCCCAGTTATTCCAGATGCCGACCTGCAGTCTCCCGTTCAATCTGATGGTGTCCCCTCCTTCACTTCAGCGCCCCCAATACTCACTGCTCCTGCCAGAACCCCTTGCAGATCCATTAGGCATGTTAAATTAGCATCAGTTCTTTAGAAGTTAAAAATTATCCCACTGCCAAGGAAACGTCATATTAATATGAGTCAAAGTTCTTGATAAGGAACGAGTGTCTAACTGTGGAATTCTTATTTTAAACCAGTGGAGATAACCAGCTAGGGCAGGCTATCTCAATGCTCCTATGCTCCCATTATATGGACCTGCACTAATATCGTGCTCACTAGCTGCATAGGATGATTAAATTTTAATTAATTAAAATAAAATTAAAAATTTACTTCATCAATCACAAGAGCCACATTTCAAGTGTGAAATAACTACATGTCTCTTGCGGCTAATATATTGGACAACACGGATTTGAACATTTTCATCATTGCAAAAAGTTCGTCGGACAGTCACTTTTTGACCTACGCAAAGGCAGTCTACTGCTTGCCCTAATGTTGGGTTTCTCGACCTTGGCACTACTGATATTTGGGCCTGGATCCTCTTTTGTCATGGGGGCTGTTCTGTGCACTGTAAAACATTTATATGCATCTCTGGCATCTATCCCCTTAGTGCTAGTAACACCCCCACGTTGGTCCAAAGGCTGTGGGCTATTGCCAAGCTAGTACCCCCCCTCACCAGCCACCAACCCGCCCAGCTAGTTGTGACCATCAAACATGTCTCTAGACTCTGCCAAGTCTCTCCTAGGGGACAAAACTGCTCCCAGTTGAGGATCACTGCACTAAAGCTGGCTGACACTTTGGGGGTGGAGAGAACATCTGCTAGTGTGCCAGAGAGCAAGATGGGTCCAGGGAGCTGTGAGCTCCGAGGGTGGAGAGGCAGCAGGGGACGGGCCATGCACGTTCCAAGTGTCCTTGAAACATTGCAGATAAGAAAAATTTTAGAATGGCATTTTTATAGCCAAGAAAGATATTCTCTGCCTGGTCTTGGGAATTCCCTCGATACTAAATTGTTCTGTGTGTGGAAGACCAAAAGAATTGCAGGGCGAGGCTATAAATCCACAGGAAGGCAGAGAAAAGGCCCCAGGGACATATTATGGGGTGAATTAACTTATCCCAACAAAGGTGAAAGGTGTTGCCCTAGGCTTCACTCTAAGATTTCCAGCCTGGTGTGCTAAGCCGCCTGTTCCCAAAGTGGCCATCGCTGCTTCATCAGCAGCTTGTCGGCTATAAATTCTAACCCGGGCTGAGTCTCCCTTCCCAGGACCAAAGTCATAAAGATACTTGCCCTTCCACAGGTCTTTGACACACGCGAGGCCAAAGTTGTGCATTTGTCTTATGGCCGTCTTAAGAGTTCAGCCCTTCCCTCTGACCTAGGCAAGGCTCTCTGTGATCTGCACTCCTCCTGACTGTGATGCCATGCCTGTGCCTCACCATGGAATTCTGAAGCAAGGCATTGATTGGAGCATGAATCCAAAGACTGAAGGACTTAAAAGTCTTAAACAAGCAAATGTTTTTCATTATTTAAGATTTTTTAAAAAAATGAATACTGAAATATTTATGGCCACAGCCTCCTTTGTGAGCTGCCACTGACCGTGTTCCTGTTAGGAGACACCTTATGGGGAGGGGGCTCTTGGCCCGCTCCCGCTGGGCCACTAACTCACAGCAAGGCTGAGTCAGCCATCCCATGGGAAGACTGGTGGACAGTTTATTCACCACACACTTCCAGCTGCAGTGAATGGAACCAAACTCAGAAGTTCAAGTTTACCATAAAGGCAAAGCAGAAACAAAGGACTGCTTGTTGGCTGCATACTTGCATTTTAGATTTAGCTCAAGTTGTTTTTATGTTTTGAGGGACAATGCCAGTTATCTCAAAAGTAAATCAAGACAATGATTCAATGATTCTGCCAACATTAAGAGAAAAGAGAAACCACACCACAAAATATCTTACATACTTTAGCTTGCAGTTGTGATGAGTTGCTCAGCATCTTCTGGGGTGACTTCTTGTCTTTCCTTTTATCCAGGGGCTATCAGAATGAACATTTTTCTGTCTCAAAGCTCTGCCCAATGGTCTGGCACCACAGGAAGTCATCAAGTGTGATTCGAACCTTCCTAAAGGGCCTAAATAATTATTTACATGTAAGGAATAAAAGCCCATTATTTTACTCTCTGTTTCTGGGTGGAGATGCTTTTAACATTTTGGGCGAGATGACTCTTCATTATGGAAGTATCTTGGGCTCATAACAGGGCATTCAGCATCCCCAGTTTCTTGTAAAAAAAAAATACTAGTGGTGTCTACCTTCAGATACTGTCACAACCAACCAACCCCTAACACATGCATTTCTTAGCACCACTTAGTGGGTAGCACGGCCCGCCCTGAGCACGTTGCAAGTTTATTGCTTTAGAAATCAGAATGTTAGCACTATGCATGGGAGTGCTTAGGCAGCAGACTAGTTCTTTATTTATTTTGCTAGCTGATTCTGCAGACCTCAGATCTGAGACCACTATTATAGATGCGTGGGTGGGTTTTGACTGCCCCAATTCTTTCCCTAGAGTGAAATAGTATGGGTGGAAGACAGGAGAAGAGAATGACCAGCTGCGCAGCCATTTCATTCTTGCTCCCTATTGATCTCCTAACACTGTGAACACCCTCTAAGAATTTCCCTAGGGGAAGAGCGAGTGGTCTTAAGGTGGGAGGAAATTTGCCTCAAGGCAAAGCATTCCCTTTTCTCTCTGTGGGAAATTTGTCCTGGTGCCTTCAGATTAGCGGACTTCCTCCCCATCTAACATCCTCATATAGATCCCCACCCCAGACCCTTACTGATGGCCAGCAGCTTCAGACTACTAGCTGGTCACCTTTCGTTTTCTCTCTTCTCTCTCTGCCTATATTTTGTAGAGTGAAGGTCTAAACTTATCAGGTGATCAGAGAAATTTAGAACTGTAGATGAGCTAACAGGTCATCCTATCAAGAAGAGGTTTTCAACCTACAGACATAGTTGTTTGTTGATTGTGAAGATACCGTAGGAGAGTCATAATATATAATAAGCTCTTATTATTTTCAAAAATGATATCAGAACACTTTGATTTACCTTAAGTGAGACTCACAAGTGTATTAAAATACGAAGGATTTTTTGTTTTTGCCTAAAACTGCATCAACATGGTAAATGGTTCTCAAAACCTATTCTTCCACATGATTTCATTTTTCATGTTTTCACAGCTTAGTCATCCTCAAAGTTTAGGTGGCTGCAAATGACAATTCTAAGTCCAGACAGCCTGAGCTAGGGGGCCTTTGGTTCCTGAGTGGAGGAGGAAACAAGATACAGTGGGAGCAGGATCAGCTGGGCTCCATTCAAGCCCACCACCTTGGCCAAGCCTTAGACAGCTACCCATGTGCTCCCACATCCTCAGTGCCAAAGGGAGAAGGGGGACAGAGGCAAGAAGCTAATTAATTTTTGTGATTTTTTTTTCTTTTAATGATTCCACTCTGGATTGAAAAAAATACAGTGTGAAACACCACCCATTAAGCTATGGAAGTCCATTGTGCCCACATGACTCAAGAATGATGTTCATTTTCTTTGGTAATACTTTGAAACCCTTTGTGAACAATAAAAGTTAAGTATAACCATGGAAGTGTTTCTCATAGCAAACCGATATCCCTTTTCCTTGTCAGCCCCATGGGTCCAAAAATGCCAGTGCTTTTATTTGGTACATCAGTACCAAATTTGGTACTGATTTGGTACAAATTTATTTGGTACTCCAGAATTTCTTATATACTGTAAACATAAAATGTAACCTTGGTAGAGTCCTGTAGCAAGCTGTATTCATGATCTGGGAGGAGCTGGGGTTCGCAGCTGTGCAGGGGCTTTTTTTTTATTGCTCTTAACTTGCACCAGAAGTAAATACCTGTGTAAAAAGACCTTCTGATAACAAAGCTCAATGACCTTGGGAGAAAACGATTAAAATGCAAAGTGATTCCACGTTGAACTAGAATATAAAAATGGCTCCTTCTAAATATAAAGAACTTTGCTAAGCTATTTAATTAAGAGGCTGTTGTACAGACAAGTCTGTCCGTCTAATGAGCACTCTTCCTGACAGCCTTGGAAATACCTATTCACCGACTTCTCTTATTCCATGGTGAACAACAAAGGCTGTGGTGCTGGCAAACCTGGGCTTGACTCTGTTTTACTGTTTGGAAGCATGTGAGCACAGGCCAGCTATTTAACCTTCCATGGCCTCCGTTTCCCCAGTTGAAAACGAAGGTACCAGTAACTGCCTCATACTGTGTTGTGAGCAGTGAAGAAAATAATGCATGTAAAGTACTTAGCATAGTGCCTGGTTCATACTAGCTGCCATTACTGTTATTTAATCAACTTTTTTTGACATCAGTTATGTGCTAAGTGTTGTACAAGGCTGTGGGGCTTCAAAAATGAATAAGATAAATATTCTGATTCAAAGTCCTTATAATCTAAGGGGGGTGGTAAATATACATATAAATACTTATGGGAGAATATTATGTGGCATGGGAAAGACAGACTATTGGCATTTGCATTGAATTTTGAACCATGAATAAAAATCCTCTAGCCAGGGAGGATGAAAGATACTCCAAGAATGTTCAGGTTAAGTAACCATGTACCTAGATGAGTGGAAAAAGATGATATGAGTTTTGTTTTGGTTCCAGTCCAGTTCTTACAGAACAGATTATGACTGCTTTAATAAGGTAAGACACAGCCTGGTGTTTGCGATTTTTATTTTTCTTTCTCCTACCAAAGCAAGAAGGGTCAGGGACCTTGTGACTTCAGGAGGCTTGTTAGATAACTAGAGCACGGTTTCTTAAGGTCTGAGCCATCTAGTCTTCACTCATTGAAGACTTGGCCTAGATCTGCCCCAGAGCATTGCTTGGTCGTAAAGCGGCCTGTGATGAACCCTCAGTCTCCAGAGTGCACTGTCCACATTCCCTTTGACCTGCATGGAAAGATTTTTGTATCAAAAGTTTCAGCATAAACCTCAAAAACCAACATTTCTAGAAGACTCCCTTAGGAATGTCTATAGTGTTGGTTTCCTGCCAACCTGATCGCTATCTGCCACTGATGCCTCATAAAACCAATGACCTTGGCACAGACATACCACAGAACTGGGAAGGAGGGGTGATTTTAGGTTTAATGAAAGTGATTGTCTTGAACTCTCCCCAGGAAAAACTGTGAGGAGTGAGGAAGTGGAACCACAAAGGTAAAGGAGCAAGCAAAGGGAAGTTGTATGGAGGTTAACTTGGGTCCACCCCACAGGGGAACTTGGAGTTCATTTAGGCCACATTCCAAAGCTGTCCTGAGGGGCTAACCAATCTGCATTGGGTCAGCCCTGGTCCTAAGGAATGTCAGTTCCCAGGAAATGCCTGCTATCTGTGCACACAGGCTAACTGATTCCTACAGCCGGAGGACAGTCTGAGCGCAAAGAGACACCAGTTCTGGGGTTACGAATTAAAAGTATACAAGTAGGGCCCAGGGTAAAATAAAACTGTGGGCACCTTTTTTCTAAAAGCAGGAAAAGGGTGCATTCAGGGGTACCAAAATAAAAGCCTTTTCTTTTCATCCACAGTCTCTCTCTTCACTTGTCATGGCTTTTTAAAATATTCTATTTAATGCCACTGTAAGAAAAATTTACATTTTAAATGTTACATGATGAGCTTGAATTTTACCTTTCATCTCTATTGTGTGATGCCAGTTTTAAATGCAAATATGAGAGCAATTTAACTCATATGCTAATCACCAAAATTACACAATTTGCATATTTTGTTCTTACCAAAACAGTGTAAAATCTGCATAAACTAACTCAAATCTTTTATTTAATTTCTTGAAATGCATATTTTACCCACAATCTCTATCTTTAGCTCACTGATGAGTAAGGAAAGACTGGAAGAAAAGGAACCTATGAGTTGCCTTCTCTCTCTCCTTCCCTGTCATCACTGTGACACAAGTAGTGGGATGGTGCAGTGAGATAACATGAGAAAGAAAGAACATGATCGAGTCCCTTGGTCGTTCATGTTTCCTAGAATGTGACTGCCTTCTGTGTTTGAAGCAAGTTCTGGTTAAAATGGCAAGTGTGGACTCTCATGGCTGTTGGCATCCCTCCCTCACGCCCACTTCCTTTGTTCTGGACAAAACACACTTCCGCTTGTATTCACTTGGAATCTCTATGAACTCCCTCCCATATGTTCTTGGGTCCACAAGAATTCTGTGCCCATGGTGAACACTCCGTGAGAATGGGGTAGAAGAAAGGGCAGACACTCATATTGTATGTATCTGTTCTGTTCTTGTGCATGCTCTGTTATCCTGTCATAGCTCACTTACAAAATAAAAATTCAAAGTTTCATTAATAAGCTCACTATGGTGACAGCAGAGTAGTAAACCTAGCACGAGGCTTTTCTGAGCATGGAGTCCTGGGTAGTCGCACAGGTCACATGGCACAGTTCTGGTCCTGCATGCCGGAAGGCAGCACATGTGAAAATGGTGAAGAGATCCCAAGAGATCTGGGTGGGGCATGAGAAAGAACCCTAGGAGTCTGGACAGGAAGAGTCCAGGGCAATCAAAGGTATAACCCCAGAGCTCACACCACACCAGGAAAGAGGAGACAAGAAGAGACAGGGGATCGAGTAGAGGGAGGATCAAATGGAGCAAAGGCTGGTTAACCAAGACATTAAATTGGAGCATGTGAAGAGGACCACAAACTGAAGCTGAGAATCACATAGGGAAGAAAGATACTAACAAAGGGTTATCCCAAACCAATGACACGTGGATCTGACTGCAATCCTGAGTGCCTTCCATAGAATCCCTCTAAGCCTGCGCAGTCCATTTCACGTGCTTGTACTTGGCTGCTTAGGGTAGCAAACCCTGCTGGACCACATGGCCCCCCAGTTCCCTCTCACTGCTCTTTCCTCTTGGTAAAAAACAAGACCATTGCTAGGATGAGACAGCCTCCATCCTCACCTGTAGAGAACAGCAC
>PVKM010048754.1:0-11115 GCA_004027735.1 Carollia perspicillata
GGGGGACACAATTCAGCCTATAACAGAAGCCATGCATTTTCTTTCCCTCCCCCATCCCTATAGTAGCAGTAGTATTGTTGGAGGCACTGAGAGAGACTTCCTAAGTGCAGTAGCTAGAGTGTGAGAGAGGCTGGGCATTGGAGCACCAGAGGCGATGCTCCAATGCTTCACAGCTCTAGGGCAGCTGACCCAGCATGTTGTCAGCCGCTGCCCAGCCCCAGCAGCTGTGCCGTGTCTGCACACATTTGAACCAGTTAACCCACTCCCACAACACAGCCTCAATATTCTATAATTAATAAAATATGAGACCTTTAGCAATATCATTATCTTACTTAGCGTCACTGGTTATATGTCTTAATTTAAAAATATACTGATATGGACAAGTGGCATTATCTATTACATCAAAAATTGGAAACAACCTCATTGTCCAACAATAGGGTTTAGTACGATTCTTTGTATCCTTCAGAAACTATGCTGTGGAAAAATATTTGTAATGTGAGAAAATTCTCATGATAGATGAAGTAAAACAAATCAGGTTACAAAGAAGGTATGTACAGTTTGATTCCATTTTTTTGAAACTTTTGAAATTACATGCATATATGCACACATTTGTGTGTACATGTTGTATATAACCCAAAGTATTCAAAATAACTCTCTCAGTGGTAAAGTTTTCCATTTAAACTTTTTCTAATGTTTTTCTAAATGTTTCATGTTTTTTATAATAAGTATACATTATTTTTGCAATCAGGAGAAAAACATTAAAATGTAAATCTTGGTACAGAAAGATGTAAAACTATAAGCCTTAAAAACTCAAGTTACAGAAAGATTCTTCTGACAGCCATTTTCATAAAGAACTCCCTTACAGCTTTTCACACAGGACTGCATCTACAAAATTTAATTTATTTGACATTTTCCAGATACAACTCTCAGCTACAATTACCTGGATTCCAAAATAATTTTTGTGGCAGCCTGAGAATCTCTTCTTTCTTTTATTTGTCCACCTGATGTTCTTTTCCCATAAAGGGTTTTTTGTAGTGAGTTCAGAGAAAGGGTGGCACCCCACAGACCTGGATAAAGGGAACTTAAAATAAATAAGTGGATTAGTTTAATATGTCTGGAGTATCATCCAAACAGACCCCAAAAGAAGCAGGATGTGACTTTATAGGGACTTTGTTCCTTCTGTTTCTTCCCTGATTACCATGTTGGAGGATATTAAACAATACTGCTCTGCACCCCAATGGCTCACAATGAAGCATACACCATGCACGTGGAATTACAGCCTCTGCATCAGCCAAACCAGGATTTCAATCCCAGCTCTGTCTGCCTTTTGCCTACTGTGTGACACTGGGAAAGCCACTTAACCTCTCTGTGCCTCAGCTCCCCGTCTGTGACATGGTGGCAATCACAAATTTTGACTCGGAGAGTTGTGAAAATGAAATTAAATTTAATTAACTCAAGTGAAGTGCTTAGCACAGCAGACTGTTGGTTCTATGCATACACCAATATTCCTGGTTTTCTTTTTAGCATTCTTTTTTTGGAGGAGATGGGCAGAAGAGAAAGGTGATTTTGCTACCCTGGTGAAAAAAACTTGGAGCAGAGGTCAGCAAACTAAGTCCACAGGCCAGACTTACCCCCCAACCTGCCTTTATAAACAAAGTTTCACTGAAATAGTCATGCTCATTCATCTATGCCAGCTTTTGCCCTCCATTTACAGAGCTGAGTCGTTGTAAGGTCATTGTAAGACTGCATGACCCACAAAACCTAAAACATTGATTCTCTTTGGAGAGAATCAATGATGGCTCTTTACAGAAAAAGTTTGGCAACCCCAATTTAGAATATAAAAACAGAATATCTTTTCCACATGGATAGTTATTGATCAGATGAAGTCACGAGTCTTTCTCTGTCAAGTGAAGTGGTTGACTGTTGTCAAAAATTTCCTGTACCTGAGAGTCAACCCTCACCAATGGCTTAATTGTCTTTTTATTTCTACCAAGAACTAAGATCTGCAATAATAGAGAACAAGGCAATGTTTGTTAGAGTCTTGGCAAATCCTACCAGAACTACAAGAATGGAGTATTGCACATTGATAAGGCCACTGGGGCAAGGCTGGCCAAGGGCTCACCCATGTCTGGGCCTCTGAACTTCTTCCTAGACACAAAGCTCATTGACACTTCCCTTTCCCCTTGCATTAAAGAGGGGAGCCTTCCTGTCTTGTCTTGAATTATAATGAATTGATTGATTAATTTTCATGAATTAATTTTAAATTCATATCTTGAATTTTTGCCCTTGGAATTGGGGGGAAATATGTCTACCTTTCCCACACTGAGCTTGAGCACTCCTAACTGACCTATAGGCCGGATTCAGACAACCTAGTGGAGGACCCTGAAGTTTAGAGCAAGCTGCTTGATAGAATTTTCTGAAATAATGGCAAGCTTCTATTCTGCACCACCCACTATAGTAACTTCGTGTTACATATGTCTATTGAGCACTGGAAATGTGGCTAGCATTACTTAAAAATAAATTTGAATAGCTATATATGACTAGTGCCCACCATATTGGCTGGTACAGTCCTGGAAGACAGCAGACAGGGAAATTAAAAGTGCCATATGCTTGGACATTCGCATGGAGCAGAGCACCCCCTCCCTTTTGATCCCTTGCTCTACTTACATTACTCTGTGGAGCGAGAACTAAACAGCTCTTTGGATAGGCCTAAACAATGAGAGTTACTGTGACTAGCTAAGCTGCCCGAATATGGGGACATGGCCTTAGCTACCATTTTTATGAAGAAAGGACAGTTCAGTCTACTACCGATCCATTTTACAAACTTGAGGAATGCCAAGGTGTAACATAGTAGCTCCAAACTGGGGACCTATGTTTGTGTTTGTACTTGTGTTCATGATATTCCCCCCAAAAATATCTGAAGGACCAGAAGATGTTGACATGCTATGGACATGCCATTTATTACTCATGTTATAGGGGACTGCACGCATGGTGGTAGACCGGGTGAGAGAGACTACACGCCACCTCCAGTCTTGGTGCTACTTATAGGGCTAGGGGGGAAGTAGCATGTGAAAACTCTACACTTTTGTGGTAAACACAGTAGCCTTGAGACACAGAGGGCTTGAGAGGGCTGGGACATCAAGATACAGACTGTTTTCCTTATTCCTTGTAGCTGCTGGCCAGGCAGTCACCTGTTATCTGGGGTGGAGTGGCCATGCCCTGAGTTACCACACACTCCACCCCAACATTGCTCCTCCACCTCACAATCATCACATTAGTTCTTCCAGACAGGAACTCCCTGGGTAGTGAGGGCATTGGCACATCACATCCATATGCCACAAATACAGTATTGGCTATACCCTAGGAGGAGGAAAAAAAGGCAGAGGCTGAGAAGTTCACTTCTTTTACCTGACCAGACAACTCCTAAGAATTTGACAGAAAGAAACCTGGTCCCTGCCTATGCGAGGTATGGAAGTCTCTTCCTGCCTGATCTAAGAGGAACAGGGGAATGAACAGAGAGGTTGTTAGCTGATTCTTCCAAAGTAGGAATAAGCTGGAATCCCTGAAGCATCATCATCTCGATGTGGAATTGTTGTACCCAATTCAACCATCCAGTCCTGACAAACAAGTCCATTCAGCCAAACCACTGAGTCTCATTTCAGGAGGTGGCAGTGCAGATGGGCTTGTAAAGTGAGTTCTATACTGTGTAATCAAGCAACCAGGTATGAAAATAGAACTCAAAGGTTAATTAACACAGCAAATTATAAATCAGTTTCTGAGTATGCAAGAATGTCAGATGAGACTTCCAAATGCAAGGCTTTTGCTGGAATGAAATTAGGCAGCAACAATTTGATAGATCCTCTTTATCTGTAGTTTTAATGTCTCTGGAAAGAAAACTAGAAAAAAAATCAGGATCCACTCTAGTTCGTAGGTGAGAAAAAAATTTTATAGATAACTCACTGAATCAGAGTCTAATTTCCATAATTCTGCTCAATAGATTTTATTGAAACAATTTTTCTCCTAAAATCACCCTTGTTTTTATAAAGAACCATATCAAAGCCAATTCATATATTGCATTAAGTCCAGTTTCATTTTGGCATGATTATTTGCATAAACACAACAGGAAAATCAATTGATTATATAGGCTTTCTTAAATCTACTTTGCTGAAACATTACAAGGAATTCCTAGATTGAGTTTTAGTTAGCCCTCAGGCCTGGGATGTCAAGCCACACATTTGGCATCAGGCTTTGTAGTACCTGCAAATTTGAGTGAGTTTTTCAATTTTTTGATGTACCCAAAATGTCTTGAGGTTCTTTCCTTGACATCTCCCAGGAAAGCAACCTTCACTGTTTACCTCAAAGGACTGCCATGAACCTTCTAAAAAGCAGTGTACCAGGCCATTTCTCCAAGGGGCATTTATTTGCTTTGAAAGTCAAAGTCAATTCCTTCAGGTTTTCTGGTGCATAGCCAGAGTCAAGGCATAACTCTTTCAATCATGACATTCCAGACAAACACTTAGTTAATAAAACTCCATCTGAAAATGGGCTTTATGTGTCCTATTATGAAGAAATTGGATTCCTATTGTATGTATTCAAACAAACATATTGCTATGGAAAGAATAATACTCACTTGTTAAGAATTTCTGAATTCCAGAGGGATCAGGTAGGGAGAAAAATATAACTGCCTCAGTATTGCTTATGAAAGTATAATTTCTGAAATTGCTTTGAGAAAAAGAAAGTTTTCTTATGTCTAAAAAATAGGTTAAAAATATCAATGTTTTTCAACAAAAAGTTATAAAAGCCACAATTATCTTCAATTTATTGTGTTCCATAATCAATTTAGTCCATTGTGATCATCTCCAGTTACTTCACAGAGCTCCTCCAATCTTCACTCAGTTCAAAGGTATGATCTGAAAATCTATTTTCAGAAATAGGCAATTCAAAACAAGCCAGTTCTCTCCATGAATCCCTCCAGAGACATGATATATTTTTGCAAATGCATCAGAGTAAAACAATGACTATTTATAAATGACAAAACTTAAAATGACATACACAGTTGTAGATTTGAATATAATGTAATTGACAAAGGCATTTGCTTTCCTATAATAACATTTTAAGATCACTAAAATTACAAATGAAAGTATATGAGAACTTTGCAGAATCTTTGACAGTTTTATATAATCTCTAGAACAGATACAAATAGAATATACTTATTATATCTTTATTTGACAAAGCATCCCATGTACTTTAAGCATATTAAATAGGCCTAATTAGCTCATAAACTTCTCTTTTCAGACTTCTGGCCAAGATAGTGGCATAGGTAGATACACTTTGCCTCCTTGCACAACCAAAACAAGACAACAACAAATTTAAAAACAAAAACAACCAAAACTGTCAGAAAATTGAACTGCATGGAGTCTAACAACCAAGGAGTTAAAGAAGAAACATTCGCCCAGACTGGTAGGAGGAGGGGAGATGGGCAGTTGGAACAGAGAGGACACACAGCAAGGCAGTGACTGGTGGATCCGGTGGTCCCACATTTGCATGAGGTTAAACCAGGAGGAACAACTGGGGAGTGAAACAGAGCACACAACCCAGGATTCCAGCACAGGGAAATAAAGCCTCAAAACCTTTGGCTGTAAAAACCTGTGGGGATTGCACAGCAGGAGAAACTCCCAGCATCACAGGAGAGTCTTTTGGAGAGACCCACAGGGTCCAAGAATATACACAAACCCACCCACCCACCCAGGAATTAGCATCAGAAAGGCCCAATTCACCTGTGAGTAGTGAGGGAAGTGACTAAAAGTGGAGTGAGAGCCAAGTAAGTGGCATTGTTCCCTCTCTAAGCTCTCCCCCACATACAGTGCCACAACAATGTAGCAAAGTGTCTCCCCCATCCTTGATAAATAACTAAAGCTCTGCCTTTTACAATGTAACAGGTGCACCAAGCCAAAGAAATATGATCCAAATGAAAGAACACATCAAAGCTTCAGAAAAAAATACAACTAAGCAACAAAGAGATAGCCAACCTACCAGATGCACAGTTCAAAATACTGGTAATCAGGATGCTCACAGAATTGGTTGAGTATGGTTGCAAATTAAAGGGAAAAGTGAAGGTTATGAAAAGTGAAATAAAGGAAAATGTACATGGAACCAACACTGATGGGAAGGAAATGGGGACTCAAATCAACAGTTTGGATCAGAAGGAAGAAATAAACATTTAATCAGAACAGAATGAAGAAACAAGAATTCAGAAAAATGAGGAGAGGCTTAGGAACCTCTGGGATGACTTTGAACATTCCAACATCAGAATCATAGGGGTGCCAGAAGGAGAAGAGGAAGAGCAAGAAATTGAAAACTTACTTGAAAATATAATGAAGTAGAAGTCCCCCAAATCTGGCAAAGGAAATAGACTTCCAGAAAGTCCAGGAAGCTCAGAGAGTCCCAAAAAAGTTGGACCCAAGGAACTACACACCAAGGCACATCATAATTACACTACCCAAGATTAAAGAGAAGGGGAAAATCTTAAAAGAAGCAAGAGAAAAGGAGAAAGTTACCTACAAAGGAGTTCCCATAAGACTGTCAGCTGATTTCTCAAAAGAAATCTTACAGGCAAGAAGAGGCTGGAAAGGAGTATTCAAAATCATGCAAAGCAAAGATCTACATCCAAGATTACTTTATCCAGCAAGACTATCATTTAGAATGGAAGGGCAGATTAAGTGTTTCCTAGATAAGGTCAAGTTAAAGGAGTTCATCATCACCAAGCCCTTATCATATGAAATGTAAAAGGGACTTATCTAAGAAAAAGAAGAAGATCAAAACTACGAACAGTATAATTACAACAGATTCACAACTATCAGCAACTAAACCCAAAAAACAAAAAGAAAAACAACTAAGCAAACAACTAGAACAGGAACAGAATCACAAAAATTGAGATCACATGGAGAGTTATCAGTAGGGAGAGGGATGGGGAAGAATGGGGGAAAAGGTACAGGGAATAAGTGTGATTGGTAGGTACAAAATAGGCAGGAGGAGGATAAGAGTAGTACAGGAAATGGAGTAGCTGAAGAACTTATATGTACAACCCATAGACATGAACTAAGTAGGGGGGAACCCTGGAGGGAGTGGGGTGCAAGGTAGAAGGGGATAAAGGGGAGAAAAATGGGACAACTGTAATAGCATAATCAATAAAATACACTTTTTAAAAAACTTCTCTTTTCTAAAAGAGGGAGAACAAATCCTTGACGTATTCCAGGGACCCATGGGAATACCCTAAAGTCATTTCTCAATTAAAAAGTCTCTTAAAATTTAAACTTTGGGAAGGTTGTCAAGCAAACTTAACCAAAATGTTAGAACATAGACTTTTTATCAAACAAAATATTTTTATTGTAATAATTTTTTAAAGATATTAATCAAATTAAAAACTGGTTTTGATATTAAATAGTTTGTCTAAACCACAGGAGCCTGTTTAGTTTCTATCAGTATTTAATTTCTTTAGGCCAATAAAATATTACCCCCTAGTTAAGCCATCCAGAAGCAGAAAACATACCACATGTAATGCACAGATGGACACATATAGGCCATATACATGAGGACTGAACATATAAAGATGACACACATACTTTGAATGACCAATTTTTGTAGAGAAGCACAAGATGTTATCATTTGCTTGTCTTTTTACTCGTCTTTTTACTTCTTCCCTCTGCAGAATCCTTCTCCTCCTAGTCCCCTTTGGTTTTCCCTTTTAACTCATCCAGAAATTAGAACAATTTACTTTTAATTCTGTTTCCTTCAAAATATATTGCCATATTTACATATCTTATTACTAATACCATATATTCTTTCCCCACTTAGAATATCCAATTTTTAGTGCCAATTAAAAGTATGTAATTAGCATTCTTTATATTGACACATTTATAAATACATTTTATAATTTTCAGAAATAGTTTTCCCCTCATGAGCAAATATACTCACATTTTTTTCCTGGTGATTGTTGCATTCCTTTAGTGTGCTCAGAAGTAAGCTGTCTCATTATCTAGAGTTCTTGATGACTTTTACGGAGACTGAAGAAAAGATGGGGGAAATGTCTGGGCCTCCAGAAAGAAAATTCGGAGTGTTTAAAAGACTCATTTTCTCCTTTCTTTCCTGAGTTTTACTGTCTGAGAGAGGAGTGAGATCTTTTCCCCTCTTTAAACCATTGATGTAAATCTTTTCTCAGTAGGATCCTGATGATGTAACAACACAAAAGCTTGCACATTAGAGGTCTTATCCCATTTACCAGAACTTTGGCAAAACAATTTGAGATCTAGACCAAGTCACTCCTTTCAAAATAGAAACAATAACAATATCTAAAGCAAAGACAAAGTTTAAACAGATGAATGCTCTCAAACTAAATTGACGCAGACACCGCCCGCAGTTTCTGAGGCATTATGGATGAGACCTGAGACAAATTCACACGGACTTCCAAGTCCTGTGGAGGAAAAGGGATGGCATGGCTACTCCCTCAACGGGGGAGCACCTTGGAGAGGCCTGGCCACTCTCTCAAGGGGAGAGCACGCTGACCCTTGCCGGACAGAGTTTTACTGGGTTTCAATTTGCACAGGAATACAGGTAAAGTTTATTAATCATTGTCAGGCATTAAGGATCAAACAATAGATAGCATACAAAGAACTCTGAGGACCTATTCTGAGTCAGGGTCTGTTAGTTAAAGGGCTACAAAACTTTGGGAAACAAACTCATTTCCTGCTTGGACCTCTATCATTTAACTAAGGACATTCTTAGCAAAGCAGGCTTCACTGGATTTTATATATCCTTTTTCTGGCCTGATCACTGGGGAGCCCACCCTATCCAGCACAAGATGCACTGACCTCTGTCATTGTTTCAGGCTTAAGTCAGGCAGAGGAGGTAAGATAGCCAAGGAATTAGGAGAAATGAGGACTCAGGCTTCGTCAAAGCCGAGGGGCGAGGGTCCATCACCCCTTTCTCCATAGCCTCCCAAGTCCTTCCTAGGGCCTCCATGTGGTCATGCCTATCTTAGGTCATTCCCCCCTTGGGGAATCTTACCCATCATTGGCTAACTGATCAAGCACTGGGGCCAGTTATGACAAAAGGAGCAGAAGCAGTGCTCCAGCCAGGGAGATAAGCTCTGTCTCCTTAGTATCTTATGGTCTGAAAGTTGTTCACTCAGCCTTAGCCATGGGAGGTTACAGCTCCTGTAACCAGGCAGGGCAGCTCCCAGCACTAAATCTTCTGAAGGAAGGAACTGAGACAAGCCTTAGAATCTTATCTCATCATTTTCCTCTCTAATTTAAGCTTATCCTCTAACTGCTGTACTTTCACTTTGGCCAATTCTTCCTCTTCCCCTAGTGACAGCATTCCTCTGCCTCCTTTCGAAGTTCTACAAGGCCCAGGGGATTGTTGGGGATGAACCTGCAGTAGGCTTTTGACCTCTTATTGAACTGATGGGTCACCCCAGGATCCCTCCCACTCTTCCCAGGATTTCCCCAGGGGCTTCCCCACCCAATATTTTGTCAGCAGGGGTGCTTTCTAGAATATCCTGCCAACTATGCCAATTGTAACACAGGGCCTCCAAACCAGGAAGCTGCACTTATGTTTGCATTGTGTTCATGATATTAAAAAAAACACACACACAGAGGACCATCATACAGAGACATGTATTGGACATGTCATGTATTAGTTATGTTCCAGGGGAGTGCACTGATGGTGGCAGACAGGGTGAGAGCAATTGCATCCCACCTCCTGCCTCGTTGCTACTTATAGGGTTGTCGAGAGAGTAGCATGTGAAGATTCTACAATTTTGTGATAAACACAGTAGCCTTGAGACACAGGGCCTTGAGAGGGCTGGGACATCCAGATACAGACTGTTTTCCTTATTGCTTATAGCTGCTGGCCAGGCAGCCACCTGTTCTCTAAGGTTGTGGAGGAGCCATGTCCTCAGTTACCCCATGCAGGGACATCTGCTAAGATTTTTGCTTTCAACCTAGTTTGTTGCATTGAGGATCCTGTTTAAAAGATAGAGAGGTGACTTCATGGTTCAGATACAAGGAGCTTCATTCAGCAACATGGCCACATTGACCTCAACTTTAAGCTAGGTAGGAAGGCTCCGTTCCATTCGACAAGAGTTCCAATTGTTTTTTACAACCATTTAAAACTGCACACATCTAATACATGGCAGAGAAAGGGCCAACTGGTTTGATGATTTTTGGCTTAGGAGAAGAGAACATGAAAGGAAAATATACTTTTAATACTCAAGAGATTGGATTATGTGCTGAAGAGGAAATGAGCTCCATGTCCACGAGGGTCTGCCAAGAAGAGGCCAAACAAACCATGCTCTCCAGAGGTTCTCAACGTTGCCGAGAACAGAACTCTAACGTTCCTTTTGGTCATTTCCAAGGTAAGAAGATGACTTACTGCTGCAGTAGGGTAACTGGTCTCTCTGAGTCGGTAGAGAGAGTGTCTAATGTTTTCATGCATGGCAGGAAGGGTTAGGATGGCAGGAGCCATCTCACCTATTCTCTGTGCCCACCCACTTCACAGTAAAACATGTGACACCTCTTTGATTGTAAAGAGAACCAACTTTGGAATCAAACAGACCTCTACCGAAATCCTGAATATCACTTACCAGCTTGAGTAAGTCATTTCACTTCTCTGAGCCTTGTTTTCTTTCATTTGGGGACAATAATAAACCTACCCCACAGACTTATAGCAAGGATATCTAAGGAGGCATTTAGGACAAGGCTTCATGATGAGCAAGGACCTTGGGAGACCTGAGGGTTTGGAGCATGTAATTCCAACTTTGGCACACCACAGAGAGGCTTTAAGGTGGTCCGATTATGAAGATGTGGGCTCATGTGTTAATTAAACAGTGCTCATCAAACTCCCGTGTGCCTTCATATCACCTGGAGGTTTTGTTTAAATGCAGATTCTGAGTTAGTAGGAGTATGTAATTTAAATGAGTTTCTAGGTAATTTCAAGGCTGCTGGTCACTGACATCACCTTTAAAGAGCAAGAATTAGAGGTCTTGTCCCAATCTGTGTTTCTCTCCTCTGTTACCTATTGGAGGAGATGCACTACTTTGCGTGGGGAGGTGGGGGA
>PVKM010048755.1:0-11136 GCA_004027735.1 Carollia perspicillata
CGTCACCACCTGTCTACTCTATGAGCCTGTGGACACCAGGCTGTGCGCCCCCACAGGACACCACAGAGCCGCTCCTTCATTTCATGGTCTTCAAGCTCTCTGTCACTCCCTGGGGATGATTTTGTTCTAATTTACCTGTCAGAAGTGTGAAATATTGATTATAATAAAATTGTCTTTCCTCTGTCTCCGACTCTTTCTTTAATCATAGAGCTACACACTATTGGGAGAGACAGGCATTAAACAAATAATCGGACAAATATGTAATCACAACTTGTAAATGCAGTGAAGGAAAAATAAAGGATGCAATTATGAAGTGTAACCGGGCACCTGATTTAAGTTTCAAAGGAAAGACAGTTGTAGAAAAGCTTCTATGAGAAAATAATGTTTGAGAGCAGAAAGAGTAAAGTTAGCAAGACAGGTTTGGTGGGAGAAGAGCATCCCAGGCAGGAGGAGCAGCAGGAAGACCGTGAGTGGAAGGCTCCTGGTTAGAACGCGGAGACCGAAGATAAGGGAGACCGAAGATAAGAGAGACCAAAGGTAAGAGGGCGAGGAGTGTGGTTTTACTGCAAGAACCAAGGGAAGCCACTGAAGGACATCAAGCAGGAGCCTGGCATGGCCAGGTATGCAGCTCTCAGATGATCCTTGTCACGGAATTCAGCTTTAAAAGTTCGTCCTTAGTCCAAAGAATGGAGAGAACTAGCAGTGCAAACCTTTCTCTCCTATTTGCAAAAACAATGGAAGTGTGTGTGTAGTAGGTATCGTGGTATCACAGACTGTATTGAGTCCTAGCATTGCAACCCAACAGGAAGGCAAATTGTAGAAGATAGCATACTATCCCAATTCAGAAAAAAACCAAGTTTGTATAAAATTCATGAGGCACGAGAGATCTTCAAAACCGTGAAGTTTTTTAAAATAAAAATACAAAGAAAATTGTTACAAAGTTACATGACAAGTTTGAGTTTCTTATTTGCATGATGAACTTGAAACCATAAATTATATTGGAAATTACATTTTCTAATCTGAATTTTAAATGATCTTTATAATCCTCATTTTAAAAGTAATGCCAAAAGTGAATTTCCAAGAATATATTTATGAAATAAATTTTGAAATAATCTGTTTAGTGTATAAAATTCTAACTTCATCATAAAAAAATCCTAGTAATATTCTGAAATGTGAGTTTTCAAATAAGTGACTTTATTTTTGTGATCCTAAATTATTGTGGTGGTGCTACGTATAAACCAAAGTTTCCAAATACCCCACCTTCAATTTGCTGACCGTTATAGAGAAAGCACAGGTATGAGAATCTATGAAATTGTTTTGGCTTTCTAATTAGTATTAATAATCATAATCATTCTCAATAATACTAAGAAGAATAATTCTTGGAATGTATCTAACCAAGGTAAAACAAAAAGGAGACTCGGAATAAACCTCAAAAGAATTGCATTTGACCCCTATCCTCACAGGATACTCAATATTTATCTGTTACAGGAGTCATGAATCTCTTCTCAGGTCAGGGTTTATTCCAAGAATAAGTGTATAGGGTTGATAACGCTCTAATTTGGGTTTAGTTTACTAGAAAGGAAGCTGTGTCATTCTTCATTTATAGCATGATTCTTGAAAGAAAAATGGGAAGATCTTTGTCAAAGAAAGCATATTTTCAGAGTCCAAAGTTACATGTTTTTTAGTTGAATACTTTAACAACTTCAGAAGAAAATATGTGATAACAACATTATAAAGCAGCTAATTTTTATAGCTGCTAAGTAATGCTCTTGGAATGCCTAACTTTCTGTTTAATAAAGTAAATTAACTTTAATGTAGCTTCTGGGTGGATGTAAGACTTTAGTAAATACTTTTTTCTTGATTGTTATTTGAAAATAAAAACAGTAAAAATATGTTATATTTCTAGAATGAGACAAAGTTGTTTAGTCATTTGAAACATCTGGTACTGAATGCAGATTTCTTAATTATTGAGAGGGCCCCAAAATATAAATATTCACAGGTTCCAAAGAGTGCTGCCAAATATTGTAGGTTATCAAGCAAAGAATATGCAACCACCTGGAGAACAAAATCCATCTGTCTGACTGAATTTAGTTGAAAATAATTTTTTACACTTGTTAGTAAAACCCTCATGTAAAATTTATTTGATTGAATAATTTACCAAGAATATTTCCATGAGCTCCATAAAGTGCTATAATTGATAAAAATAAATATACTAATCATCTTTCTAACTTGGACCCACTGCCTCAGCTTCCAGTGAATGTGTATTTTGTAGGAATCGTCGGCCTGTGGTCTCCACTTGGAAACACGGGATTCCCATAGACAGAACGGGGCCGGTCCCATTAAGCACCCCCTTTAGAGGGAAAAGGGGGCGAGAGTAACTGTCTTTCCCTTGGAGACGTGCACTGTGATGCTTTCCCATCTTCTCTGATACTGACACCCGGGTGTCGGCAGAGCTGGGATGGGGAAAGCTGGCGAGGACAATACTAATCCTATATGCCCTTTCCTGCAACTTCCGCGAACTGGGTTTTTGAAAGGGACCACAGCGCAATACATCCAGATGACTCCCCACTTCGGCTGCGCAGTACAATGTGTGTGAAGTGCAAAGCTGGTACTCCACCTGTTGAAGTCACTAAACAAATAGTAGTTCCATCAACTTGCCACTTCCCCTTCTCCTAAGCACCAGAAAACTACAACAGCACAGTTCCTGACAAAGATGAAAGGTTGACAATTAGGTAAATTGTCCGCTAGTAAGTGAAGTGCTCATACACGATCCAGTTGGATTCACAGTTTTAACACTGATATGTGCACTCACTCTTTCTGAAGGCTAAAAGATATACTTAAGAAGTTAGCAGTGAACTTTTAACCAGAATGAGAGTATTCCAACAGAAGGACATTAAGTAGTGGAATAAAATGACCCTTATCTAAAACAGAATGACAAGCCAGGCTGAATCAAGCAATTAAAAAGATATGCACTGGTACCCTTTCTGCTACTCTAATATTAGGGAAAAAAGTCTTTAAAAGAAATTCTTTGTTCCACCACCAAAACCTCCCAGTGTGGTTATCTTTAAAAAGAAAACAAAAACCAGAGAATAAGATACACAGTCTCATCTTCTAAACAGAAGACATGACAGATCACTGAATCCTCACTGAAGAAGCCTGAAAAGTAGGGACATGGCTCCTGCCTGCCATTCAGAATAGCTCCCAGTTTGAGTGTGTCCACTCCCACTCACCAGTCTACTCAGATGAGGTGGTCACTGGACCTTATGCTTTTTGGAGGAGATCAGTCAAGATAATCTAATAAGATCAAAATGGCATATTATTTAAGTTAATAGTCACTCTTTAGGAATAGCTTGATTGATTTCATATCATTTGGATTGACATTAAATAACAGGTGGTTATTAACGGTACAACATTGGAATATAAAATTTAACGCAACTTGAAATCCTGTCAGTTGGTACAATGACCACTTGAGACCACGTGGAGCTATTTCTTACCCACGAGGCCACATTCCTGTACATCACAAACCTGTTAGCACGACAGGAGGCCGAAGCGCCTGCCGTGCAGTGCTATGCGCCCCATTGCAACGGGTTCATTCATATTTATGACACAATCTGCAATGTCGATGCAATCATTTCAGATCTCAGTTACTTCACACAAATCCATAACTGAGCAAAAGGCAGGATGTTGACAGGAGTTAATGCGGGTTTTACGTTGCTTACAATTGCCTTCTAATCTGCTAAATGGCTGTGAAAATTGATGCATTGTTAAGAGTGCTTTCATATCCTTGTACAGTTGTTGTGACGCAGTAATCTCTACAATGCTAGCTTGAATTTTCTACAGTGCTTTGTGTTTTTCTCTATTTGTTTGTGGTAAGTAGATTCCTGATTTTATGTAAATGATTAATAAAGAAACCCCAAAATCTCATTTTATTGAAATGAGTTTGTTTTACTTTCAGACAGTAAGTCAAAATAAACTTGTAATTCTATCTTAGCTACATATAAAATAAACTCTGAGTTTGTCAAATAAATTGAGGAATCACACCCCCAAGGGATGTGGATTATCTCATTCCAAACCTCTGAACCATTTAACTTGACTAGGAACTTGGCTAGCGTATGGTATACTGAAGCCTATATAACCGGAAGATAAAAATTCAGACTCATCAATATGAAATATTAATAACAGCACCTCCTCTACACGCTTACTGCTCATGCTGACAATCAGATAGAAAGAGGGCAAAAAGGGCTTTCAAAGAAGGGATTGAGGCTCATGTAACAATAGTTAAAATTATTATATATATAGCATATGTAAATGAATATGTAATAACACATTATATATCATATATATTTTGTTTAAGCATTACTACAAACGCACTGATGGCATGCACAAGGTGTGAACGCCATTAGCCCTCCACAGCTACCAGCAGACTGCATTGCCTTTTTGGCTGTAACCCACTATGACTGTGAATGTGTGACAGATTCTCAGAATCCCTCCTCCCTTGAGAGAATGGAACAACCTAGAATCTAAGGACTGGAAGCTGGGTTTTCAAGTCTATACAAGCTATGAATAAAGACTAACTATTGATGAAAGCAAAGAACAACTAGTGTTCATGATATTTAAAAACAACGTTAAATCATCAAACTAATTATCAATTACTTGTTCATTGTGCTAATGGTCTTATATTTTCAAGAAAGGAGTTACAAGCAGTGAATAATTATGCTTTCATTCTAAGATGCTAATTGTGCTTGTAAACAATGGTTTCTTTCTCCCACATAAAATTTTGTTTGTAGGAAATAATGCTCCTAGCTTTTTCCCTCTTACTAATATTTTAAATTCTGGTAGTCAAAGAAAGGAAAACTCGGTTATGTACTGGTGAGAATTACACACACAATTAAGTTCAATAAATACATATGCCCAAATGTGCGTAAAACAGAGAATAATTCTTTTGTAACTACGGAAACAGGGGTAACATCCTTTCCCAGACCTGTCTTCTTCCTTTTTATACTTATCAATACATTTCATGCTCTTATTATTTTTCCCCCATCACAGTTATTGCAATGACATTTATAAAGTGCATCATTAAGAAAATTAAATAACTGGTTGTCTGATTACAATCTTACTTTGAGCTTAATGTGGGGTTTTAAAGTCTTTTCCCATCTGCCGTCTCTGATTCCTTGTGGCAAACTGGTCTTCTCAAGGACTTAAAATAACTGAAAATTATGTTTTTCTAATGAAGAAACACAAAACTATTTCACTGCCTCCAAACAAATACAAAAGGAAAAAAATAAAAGAATTAATGATAAACCTTATATGACAACCAGCTACATACATCTGGAAATCAGGACGTTAGAACACAGCAGATGCTGAAGGAACTTCAATATGAAATAATATTTCTTGATACCAAAGCTAAAAAAGCACCAGCAAGTACCCCTTTCATCTATCTTTTAAAACAACCTCCATGTACAAACATATGGAGCAAACGTGCAAAAAACAAGTGTTGCTAAATTAGTGCATGAAAAAAGTATTGTAATTGCCTATCTTGACAAAAGAAATAGCACAATAAATCATATTCCTGCCTTCTTAAAAATAGGAAGTAAGCAATATTCTTATTTCCTTAAATCAGCTTTAAGTGGTTTATTTCCTACCATAACACAAATACTACATGGCAAGGATTAATAGATCTAAGAGAATTAGATGGCATGGTGTAGTAATTCCCAATAGCTGCTCACGAGTGTTCACTGAGGCACATGAAAAAAAGTTTCCTTAAGCTACATTTCTACAAATTTAACATTAACATAGCTTTTTGATGTTAAAATATTCTTATTAAAAATAAAATATAGGTGACTGCAAAGGATCATCTTTTATGCCTATTCACTCAACAATTAGTAACCGGACTCCTATTACGAGTCAAACTGTTCTAGAAGAGCAGCTACCACCCCTGAGCAGGTCCCTGGCACCATGGAGCTTGCCTTCTCAGGGTAAGGCAGGAGGGTGCTCACAAGAGACAAGCAAGTAAATGCAACTTATGTCAGAGTGTTCAGCACATTGGAGAAAAAGGCAGGGAGAACATGCTGAGGGTTGGGGTTGCTCTTTTAACAAACAATGGTCAGAATCAGCCTCTCTGATGAAGTGAAATGGAGCAGAGAGATCTGCAGGAATACAAGGAGGGAGCATGCGTACCCTGCATTTTAGATGGAAAGGTGTTCCAGGAAGAAGAAAGAGCAAGCAGACACTAATGTGTTCTAGGAACAGTGAGGTTTCTGGACCAGCCAGGGCGGGAGTTGCAGAAAAGGGGTCAGAGAGATGAGGTGGACAGATGGTTTGACCTTGTTGGGCTCTTAGCCCACTGGAGGGTTTTAAGGAGCGTTATCTAATCTGACCTATACTTGAACACTCTCACCCTGGCCGCTACGTTTAGGGTAGAGTAGACCAGAAGAGGACAGGGTAGAAGCAAGGAGGTCAGTTAAGAGGCGATACCAGTAACTCACAAGAGAGGGTGAGACTAGATTGCTTTTCAAAAGAGATCCAGAGAAAACACGAGATGTCCATTCAATAGCAATCATTTCAATATTGACTTTCTAATTTATTTCCTGGTGTCCCACATTTTTTCAGAAATGCTTTTAAGCAGAGACTTGTCTTAATTCCAGGTTTTTATTAGAAAGTGATTTCAGTCATTTACTCCATCTTAATTTGTAGTTGGACTTTCTCCAGGAATTCCTCTTGGCTCAGGGGCTTTGACGACCTTGGCGTTTGGAAGTGCAGCCCCCCAGGGAAAGGGCTGGCAGTAAGGGACCATGCACAGCCTGTCGGAGCAGAATGAGAACAATGGCCTCACTTGGATTTTCTAATCTGTAAAGTGGGTTTTTAAAAAAGCTATTTTTTCCCTTCATTTCCTTCCAGACTTCTTGGTCTATCCGTGCTGCCCCTGAAGACATCCTCCTCCTCCTCCAGCCTCACGTTATCTCTGTCAACCTTTAAGCCCGCAATTTCCCCTAAAGAGCTCATCAGGCTCTGGCTTCACCCTTAGGCTTTTGGTGGCAAACATTACACTTCTATGCCTAACACTTTCCTCAGCTTCGGATCTCAGTTTCTATCCCTCTATAAAATGTTGCTGCCTTCTTTTCTCCTCTTTCTCCTCCACCCCTTCCCGTCCCCTTCCTAACTGCCGAGGTATCAATGCAGTGATGTCTAAATCCTAGAGAGAAAAATCTGCCCTTCCTTTCATTCTCCATGTGGCGTAGAGGAACCACCATTCTCCCGCTTAGCTCATTACTTCTGTCCTCAGGAAGGACAGAAGGGAGGAAATAGCAATTCTAATTATAGCATATCTCTCTACCTTTTATCCAGCAATCAGTCAACCAGAAATCTTTGTGTTAGTGGTGAGATATTTCTGTGGTGGGAACTTTTTTTGGAGAATCCCGGAAGAGTGCACACCAAATTCCTTTGTTTAGGCCATGTGATATTTTTGCTGGTAAGTATCCTGGAAGATTGGGGTGTCAGAGGGTATGGCAGACACACTGCTCACCAAATACTTCTTGTGGCTTCCTACACTCCCTGGACTGCTCTGTGATTACGCTGGAGCCTTGTAATAGCTCTGGCCTCTGCGTGTGGGTGGGTGTCACTGTTGGGATGAGGCAGTAGAGCCAGAGTGTCTCCTCCATCCCTCTTTCCCTTCAGCAGGGACAGTGGGCTTCCAGAGAATGTGCCTACATAATGGTGAGAGGTCGTCTGATCCACACTGGACTACACATGGGAGAGAAAAAAACCCTTTATTTAGTTCAGCCAACAAGATCCCAGGATTTGTCTGGCATGACAGTAAGTCTTCATCACCCTGACTAAGAAAGATTGCTTGGTTATCCTGGTTAAATTGACCTTAAATGTGAAATAGATCACTTTAGTACTTCTGTCTTTCTAAAATTTGTCAAAAATCTTAATTTCCATTAATCTTTTCTTCCAGTGCCATCTTTAGGATGAGCACAGAAATTTATTTGCTTAGTACAGAAAGTTACCCAAATCAAGATTCAAGAATATGTGTCTATTATTCTATTATTGGAGGATTTGGTAAGTCTTACAATACAACATTGACTCTCTTTCTGTTAAAAAATATACATGTAATTTATATTTATATATATGTATACTCATACACACATATATCTATTTTATAGTACTCTCTCTCAGCCTTTGCTTTCCAGACCCAAAACGTTGTACATTTAAAAGTTCCTCTTGTCCTTCTGTTTCTATTAGTTGCTTTATTCCATTGTATCTATCCTGAGGTGTATCAGATCTACAATACTAAATGTTTGCAATAGACGTGTAATAAAGTTCTGAGTCTGGACTTTTCTGGGTAACTTTTTGACCGAAGATAACCACTGGGTGTCAATTAGAGGTCTCCTCACAGACCTCTCTGAACTCTGTTTCCACCACAGTCCATGTCAGCTGCCCCTCCAGAGTCTTCCACAGCGCTTTAGCGTGAGGGAGGAAACAATCACCACATCACAGCACCAAGGCTTGCTAATCTATCTCCCTCCCCGAATTGTAACCTAAGTGAGGTCAGATGCCAAGTTTGTCTTGGAGTCTGTGTGTCCTAGCACTTAATATAGGACCATGTTTGTAAATGAAGCTCAGTAAACACTTATTCATTCACTGAATGAAAGGCTGAGGAAAATTATTTCTGAACTTTTTAAAGCTAATTCAAGATAACGACCTTGAAATGTAACTTCTTATTGTGGGGGGTTATGAACTTTTTCCTAGGGAAAGCTTCCCAACTTTAATCAGACTTTGAAAGAAGTCTGGGTGCCCCTCAAAAACAGAAAATGTCACTGCTTTCAAGTCACACACGCACATGCACACACCGGGCTTTCAAACATACGGCAGCACGTCCTTGCATTTGCCCGTTTCAGCACGGCCCTGCCCCGCTGCACACAGCCCCATGAGGGAGTCTTCCCCGAGGGTGCTCGCCAATTCACTAACTGCTTCCTGCTAGAAATCTTTGCATTCTCTAAAACCGGGTATTTGACCAAGCATTGCCTTTCTCTAGATTATTTGTAAAAGTGTTGAGTGAGCCGAGAGTTAATATCAATTCCTGAAGAAAACTAGTCTTTAAACTTCTCAACCTTTTCTTCTTACCGTTTGTTTTCTTTTAAAGATTTTTTTTAACCATAATTAATCCTTTTATCCAACCTTAGAAAGTGAAGATGCGTATTTATTTTCTTCTTTGGTTATAGCGATTACATTGGTACACACCTTTGAGCAGGAAGGCGATAAATAACTCTCAGGCATCCTTACTTTTAAAAGCTTCATTTGTCAGGTGAGCAAATTCCTTCTAACTAGACATCTTCCTATCTCATAGCATATAATAGACTATAAAAAGAGCTACTTATATATTTTTTAAAAATCCATGCTTAACTCACTAATTGAATATAGCTCTTTTAAATCTTTAAAATAGAAAACACAATGTAAAAAATGGAACATGAATAATCATATTGGTTTTCTTGCTAGATATGCAAAAGTTGTTATTTAAAACATTTGTGCCACTAGAGCTTGATCATATCCAAGGGACTGAGAACCAACCTCAGAACAAACACACCTTCCCTGATTCTTTACACTGTGCCACATTTAGTGGCACACTGATAAGAAGGCATGGTAGGATTTTATCAGGAAGTTTTAGTAAAAAATTAGTAACAGTAGAAAAACCAAAGCTAATTTTCAAGCCCTAAGATTATCCATGCCCCCCTATATGAAGGAATGTACAAAACATGAAAACTTACACTCTTTATTTCTAGATAAGTCTATTAGGGTTTACTCGATGGGGTCCCTATTTGCTTTTCTGTCTTAACCTCCTTCTAGTATCTGTTAATTCCTCCAATATACCAGTCTCCTTGATTTTCTTAAAAAATACCAGCATTGATTTTATATCCTATAACTTTCCTGTATTTGTTTATTGTTCCTTTTAGTTTTTTGGTGGAGTCTTTAGGATCATGCCAACTGCAAAACATGGTACTTTTACTTCTTTATTCCCAATGTGGATGCCTTATTTCTTTCTCTTGCTTGAGTGCTCTGCCTAGGACTTCCAGTACTATGTTGAATGACAGTGGTGAGAGTGGGCATTCTTGTCTTGTTCCTTACCTTCGAGGAAAAACTTTCAGTTTTTCACCATTGAGTATGACATTAGCTGAGGATTCGTCATATATGGTCTTTATTAGATTGGGGTATTTTCCTTCTATACCCATTTTATTGAGTGTTTTAATATAAATGGGTGTTGTATCTTATCAAATCCTTTCTGCATCTATTGATAAGAACATATAACTTTTATCCTTTATTTTGCTATTGTGCTGTATTACACTAATCCATTTGTATATGTTGAACCATCCTAGTGTTCCTGAAATGAACCCCACTTGATTGTAATATATAATTTTTAATGTATTGTTGTATTAATTTGTTACTATTTTATTTTTTAAGATTTTGTTTTTTAGAGACAGGAAGGGAGACAGAAAGAGAAGGAAACATCAGTGTGTGGTTGCCTCTTCTGCTCCCCCTACCGGGGACCTGGCCAATAACCCAGGCATGTGCCCCAGACAAGGAATTGAACCAGCGACCCTTTGATTCTCAGGCTGGCACTAAACTACTGAGCCACACCAGCCAGGGCCATTTGTTAGTATTTTGTCTAGGATTGTTACATCTGTATTCATCAGAGATAGTGGTTTGTAATTTGCAAACAACAGCTCTGACAAGAGGGTAATATTCAAAATATATGAAGAACTCGAACAACTCAACATCAAACAACCAAATTAAGTAAGAAATGAGCAGAGGACCTGAATAGACTCTTCTCCCAAGACATATAAATGGCCAACTGATATATGAAAAGATGCTCAACTTCACTATCTATTAGGGAAATACAATAAAAACAATGAGATACCACTTCATACCCGTTTGAATGGCTATTATCAACAAGACAGGTAATAACATGTGTTGGAGAGGTTGTGGAGAAGAAGAAACCCTCATTCATGTGGGTACAGTCACTACTATGATATATGCGTCTCTATGTTCACTGCAGTATTATTCACGTTGGCCAAGACAGGGAACCAACCACAGTGTCCAGTTATTATAAATAACTGGATAAAGAAGATGTGGTACCTACTT
>PVKM010048756.1:0-11122 GCA_004027735.1 Carollia perspicillata
TTCAACAAATATTTATTGAGCACTCCAGTGTGCTAGGTTCTCTTCCAAGCACTGAATGACATCAGTGAATAAAAACAGACACAAATCCTTGTTTTCAGTGGCACTTACTCTCTAGTGGGGTTTGGGTAAATAGTAAATAGAGAAGTAAATTATTAGCATGCTAGAAAGTGACAGTGCTGTGAGACTCATGGGGGAGATGCGGGGGGAAATGCTGGGGCCATGGGGTTGCGAGTTTAGGTGGAGGAGTCCAGGTGGGCCTCCTGGAGGAGGTTACAGTTTACGTTTAGTGGGAGGAGTGGAGGCGTCTGGCTCGTGACTGGGAGAACGGTGGTACCACGTGAGGTCAGTGCAGCTGTGGGTCAGATTTTTTTTTTGAGGGGGCAAGATTATGAGTTAGTTTGGACTTGTCGAGTTGGGCTTTTGGTGAGATATTCAAAGGCTGATATCCAGTAGACAATGAAAAACGTGAGCTTGGAGTCAGCTTGCAAGATCAGGGCAGATAATTTTGATTTAGGAATCATTAGTATGGTACCTCGACCAAAAAATGAGCCATGATATAGAACTGGTTCACTGAGGAAGGAATCCGAGGGGAAAAAATTTAAGAGCTTATGGCTGAATCTGGGGGAATGATGCTAGTCCTGCGGCGGGAGGACGAAGTTATTTTTTCCCCTTATTCAGAAACATCACTGAGTGGTTGATTGAGGCCAATAGTAAAATAAGCAACAATCTAGTTTGATACATTATCCTTCTTCTGCAATGATCATAGACAAAAGACTGTAGTTGGTTAGGGAAATACATAGTTGGTGAAATTTTAATACTGCTCTGAAAGGTTGCAATAAGCAAAAAGTTGGGCACAGCCATCTATGTTTAGACAAGTTCAGTCAGATGGGCCAGGGTGAAATAGTCTGTCTGCCTTTGACTTGCCATGTAGCTCTTTATGCTGCGGGCCTGGAGTTAGGGCATGGCCGTCTGGTCAGCCGTGGGTGAAGCCACTGGTCCAAGTGCAGGTAACTTGACGTTCACGCCGGGCCGTGGGACTGACCTTTCATTAGTGGTGACCTCAGAGATGAGATCAGGGGCGAAACTGGAGTTTCAGCTGCTACTTTTTTATGTCCCTGAAGGGTCATTCTAACTTTTCCAATAGTATCTGCTCTTCCCTTTCTTCCCAGTGCCTCTCTCACTTGGCTAATCATTGCCTTTTTAAAAAAAAAAGATTTTGCCCTGGCAGGTGTGGCTCAGTGTATTGAGTGCCAGCCTGTGAACTAAAAGGTCGGCAGTTCAATTCCCAGTCAGGGCACATGCCTGGGTTGCAGGTCAGGTTCCTGGTTGGGGGCGTGTGACAGGCAAGTGATCAATGTATCTCTTCACACATCAATATTTCTCTCCCTCTCTTTCTCCTTCACTTCCCCTCTCTTAAAAAAAAGTAAATAAAATCTTTTTAAAAATAATACTAAATTTGTAAAAGAAAGATTTTATTATTTATTTATTTATTTACTTTAAACTTTTATTTTATTTTATTTATTTTCAGAGAGTGGAAAGGGAGGTAGAAAAAGGAGAGAAACATTGATGTGTGAGAGAAACAAGGACTGGCTGCCTCTCACACACTCCCAACTGGGGACCTGGCCCACAGCCCAGGCTTGTGCCCTGACTGGGAATCGAACTGGAGATCTTCTGGCTCTCAGGCCAGCACTCAATCCACTGAGCCACACCTGCCAGGGCTAATCATTGCCTTTATATTGTCCACTGGTTCTTCAGAACTAATTCACACTAAAGTGTGAATTTTCAACATTAGCATGTTAATAGAACATAAGACCTTTATTAGAATTTATTGACTCATCTAGTCAACAAATATTTATTGAATGACTATTATGTGACAAGCATTCTTCTAGGTCCTGGAAATACTTGTTGTGAATTCGTGACAGTCTGGTGTTCATGAAATACATAGTCTAACTGGGAAAAAGTCAGTCAAATGGGTAACACTTACACAGCAAGGCAACGCTAAATTTAGGGTTATGCAGACTTTGGGGAGAAGAGCAGGAAATGGGAGGGAGAGTTCTGAGCAAAGGGAACCATGCACACAAAGTCTTGGAAGCAAGAATGAGGGATCAAGAAGAGGCGAGTGTGCTGGCAGGAGGCAGAGGCTGGAGCAACCCACAGTGGCCAGACCATGAGAGCTTCGTACACGCTGTTAAGGAATCTGGACATCCTGAGGGCACTGGGGAGCCAGCTAATGGTTTTAAGCTGGGGATTGTCATAATCATATTTGCATCTTGAAAGATCACATTAGTTGCAGTGTGGAAAACAGACTGAAGGCGCAGAGAGGGGTCAGGAGGCAGTGCCTTCACCCTGGCAGTAGTCAGCTGGTGGCTCAAACTAGCATGAGGAATGAAAATCAAGGGACAGAGTCGAGAGTTTTGTAACAGGAATTTGTGATTGATTAAATAGGGTCAGGGAAGGAGAGAGAGAGGAGTCAAGGATGATTCCTGAGTTTTTGATGGAAACACTCCTTAATGGCAGAATCGCAGGCATCCGTGACCTGGTTTGTAGCATAGCTGTTTTTGGGTGGGGTGCTTGTCACACTTGAAATCACATTATGCAAACAGCTGCCTACCCCAAATATTTACCTTTCCGGATGGCTCTGGCCCTCGTTTTTTACTGGCTGGCGTAGGGAGCCTTTCGCTGTGCTAGGACTGGAGTACTTGTGGCTTGAGGGCTTTTGAAGTGTAGTGAAGGAGCACAGAGAATATGTCTTAGAATTATTCAGGCTATTGGCAGGTTCCACCTATGTGATCACTTGAGTCCAGTACCTCCCTCCCATTATGAAGTTTCACCCTGCATACCACCTGTTTTAACTCTGGAACCCATTCTCTTCACCTCCCGTTCAGAGCAGGAGAGTTGACTGCTGGGAGTCTTTTAACAGCATGATGTACTGAATTGAGACAGCTTTCTTTTACTGTTTATATCTGAGCAATTTCTCTCTCTCTCTCTCTCTCTCTCTCACACACACACACACACACACATGAATGGCTTTATTTAAAAAAGTATGCATGGCTTACAATACTTTTAATAAAATTCTAGGCAACCTATGCCATATATATACATATATGTATATATACATATATATGTATATATATACATATATGTATATAAATATGGCATATATATGTATATATATATGCCGAGAGTGATGTAGCATAGATTGTAGCATAGATAGTTAGATGTTATACATCTAAAGGAATCTACCTAGAAATCATTAATTATCATGAAGTACATTTTAAAGCATATTTATACATTATAATATACGATGAAACAGGGATGGTTAATGATGCACAAAAAGAGTAGTAAAACCATAAATGGGAATACCTGACAGAGCAATGAGATTTAAAAAGAAAATAACTGCACCTGGTCTGCCTTAAATGCTTTTTAAAACCCTGTTTCTGGAAAGTTCGTGTAAGTGAATTAAGCCTGTGTTTCTCCTGGGGCTGCCAGCACTTTCTGCGGCCAGCATAACAGCTGCACCAGGAGGTGCTGAGCTGCAAAAAACTCAGCACGGAGCTGTGGTTGCGGCCCCAGCTCTGGGAGGCTGAGCTACAGAGGTTCTTAGCTGGCACCTTTAAGAACTCCTGGGAAGTCGGGTTTTTCGCATGTAAGAGTGGAGAAGCCCAGGTGCTCTCAGCAGCCCCTGCCCACTGAATGGAAGGCATCTGCAAGTTAACAAAACACGGCCATCTCTCAAATGAAGCTTCTCAGTTACTGGCATTGATAACCATGCTCAAGGTTAAGACAATACAATGTGATCATTCTTCAAGCCAAGGGCAAACACGATGCCCAGCTGAGTGGCTTTTAGAAGATGTATCTTTACTAAAGTAATGGTTTATCTGTATATCTATGTTTTCAGATAATGGATTGCTGTGAACCCTGCCCTGAACTCCTAACGGTTTCATGTCTCTGGAATTAGAAAAAGACTAGTTTTATAGGTGTTTTCTTTTCTTCTTCAAGGGATTCTTTTTGCTGAATTATGTGTTGTAACCAAGGCCTGTGGAGGAAGTGGGTTGGCTTGTGAATTAGCAAGGTCTAGTGAAAGCTTCTGTTTATGTGACCCCTGGTGGCTGGTGGGAGTGACTGGTGTGCCTAAACAGTTTTTCTTAAGGGCTAATGTCTTTACAGACAACAAGAGATGCTTAGGGTCTGGCTGGTGTTTCCAAAGATTCTATTGTTGCTCGCTGTCACATAGACGAAGTAGATAGAAAGTAAACAGAGGGCTCTATGTTTATTAATTCGTCTTCCCGACATTGTAACTAAAGGATGCTGTGGCTACTTGGCTGCCCAACTCTCACCGTCTGTCTTAGGCTACAAAGGAGCTAAATATAAAAAAAGGAAAGGAGGGAAGGAATTTCTGGGTTGGAGATTTGAGCAGAAAAATTATACCTCTGCCAGGGCAGAGAAAATGCCAAGGTAGGAGCCAACAGAGAAATTCGTGTGACTCAGAATCATGTTGGCTTCCCCATTCCTTGCCAGGTCTGCTTGTCCCATTTCACTCCAGTGTTGGCAAGAGCCACGACATCTGGTTTTTTGCCCTAGCATAACCGCAGATTCACTGGGAGACTTTGCACCAATCGACTCTCTCTAAGCATACATTTCCTCACTGGGAAAATGGAAGTGTGAACCAGACAGCGTCAGTTTTTGGGTCTCCCTGAGCTAGTTGCTTTGCCTTTCGGACTTCCCAGCACTGCTAGGGAAAGGTAGGGTCTTCATTGCCCCAGATCCTGCTAGAATTTCTCGAAGCTTGTAGGAGTCACTAACTGCCTGCTTTGCCCACAGATTATGAACAGGCCATGGAGCTCATCTAAATCAGTGGGTCTTAAAATGTGATCTGGGCCCTGGCTGGTGTGGCTCAGTGGATTGAGTGCCAGCCTGCGGACCAAAGGCTGGCCACCTGGATTCCCAGCCAGGGCACATGCCTGGGTTGTGGGCCAGGTTCCCAGTAGGGGGGCCATGAGAGACGAGCATACATTGATGTTTCTCTCCCTCTCTAAAAATAAAGAAATAAAATCATTTTAAAAAAGTGATTTGGGACCAGCGACATGGGTATCACCTGGGAACCTGTTAGACATGAGCTGACTCCAGACCCGCTGACTCAGAGACTGTGGAAACGGGATCCAGCACTCTGTGTTTGAACAAAGCTTTCAGGTGATTCTGAGGTGTGCTAATGTTTGAGTGCAGTGTAACGTCTACACTGAATGTAACAAGCATCGGACTGCCGCTCTGTTGTGCTTGCTGATCCTGGCGTCGTCCAACAGTTCAGTATGTTTATCTTTAAAAACATGCCCATAGGCGCTGGTGATAATGTGAAATTTGAAATGAGCTGAGTCAACTCTGTATTTCAAAAGGTTGTCATATTTAAACATTTCTTTTTTTTTTTTTTTTTACACAGAGCGGTTTGAAATATAGCCCTAGGCCTGAGCCAAGAGAATTCTGGGAAATGTAGTTTATTTATGTAGGACAGGAGCGTTTTATAAAGGAGGAGTTGGGGAACTGTCTCCCTGGAGAGGTATGAAGTTTTCCAGGGCCCTCAGAGTTGGTGAAAGAGAACAGTTTCTGCTGTTGCTGGCAGCAGCCCACACATTTTATCTTTGTGTGTTTGTTCTGCATGGTGAACACTGACTTTCATACCATCTTGTTCTGTAATTCGAAACTGACTCTGTAATTAGGTCTGAAAAGGAATGGTTCCCAGGCAATTCCTTATGAAACTAGTAAAGACAGTTGCATTTGCTTTGGCTTGTTTTGGTTAATTTGCCCGAGAGGGCTGCAGGGTGGCTCCATTTGAAGTTACATTGGGAGGGCCTCTCCTCTGTGTGTTTCTAGGGAGAGGGGATGAAGACTAAGTTCTGCTCGTGGGAACTTTATGTGCATGAGTAGAAGACACTGGCAGACTTTTCTCTTTCATCTTGGGACAGTAAACTCTGAATTGCTTCATGTGTTGAAGCCTACCTGGCTCAGGTTTGGCTGTTTGGCCCAGAGGAATGGTTTCACCAGCTAAATTACCGGGGCCGTGGGGGACTTCCCGGAGAGTGGCTACTGCTGTGTTCATTCCAAGTCTCCCGTTTTGGATTCCATTCATGGAGACCTAAGGCATTCTAGATGATTTGCATACTTAAAATTGAGGCTGAAATCTAACTTCTCAACAGAGAATATGATGACTACATTTGCGAATCCTTTTCGCTTCAACATCTGGGCATGGGACCGTCAGGAGGCCTTGGAAGGGGGAGGCAGGTTCAGCCTGGCAGGACTTGGATCCCCACTACTGGTTTACACCTGAGCAACCCTACTTTATTTGTTTTGGTTGTTTACACTTCCACTTAAGATTTCTTCTTGAGAAAATGTTTCACTGCTTTAAAAAGTTTGGACACCGCTGGTTTAGACTAGAGGGGTCCAGTTCAAACACTGGCGGTCCTTGGAACTACTTTTCATCAGATACTGGGCTCTCCACTTTTGTCCACCAGCTAAGACTTCAAACCTGCCTGCAGCGCCAGATTCAGCCACCACTCGAGTCAGGCCCCAGCATGTGGATACTCGATTCTCTTGCCCTGTTAACAGCTTCCCCTGCCCCATCTCACTCTGGTCCCCAACAGCCTGGCATCTAATGAGATTGCATCCCTCAGAGGCAGGGAGGCCACAGGAGGCCTCTTGAGCCATAAGTTCTCAATAGCTGCTTTGCTCTGTGATAATTTGTCCAAGCCTCCTTAATTTGATGTTCTTCTTAGTGCTCTTGTCCAGAATGGGGTCACTCCCACTAACAGCTCCTGGCCCTGAATTCATCTCTACTACCACATTTTGAGAAAGGCCAATTGTCAACCTTCTACCAGAACTGAGTTAGGTCCTGCTTTTTTGTGTGTGTCGTGGTTGCTCGCCATGCCTGGCCCAGGGAAGCAGTGCAGCGGAAGCACTGCTGTGGTGTAGGAAGGCCTATTTTGTCACCTCCACCTGGGTGGCATTAGAAATGGTTCCTCTGTGCTACTGAGGGATTGCCTACGAACTGGAATCTGGGAAGGGTCCGGATTTGCCATTCACAGCAAAAAGTCAGGCTTTGACATCAGGAAGACTTAAATTCTTATCTGGATTTCATCCTTTCCTAGCTGGGTGACCTAGAACCTCTTCCTGGGTCCTCCAGTTGCTCATCTGTAACTTGCAGATGGTGTGTCATAGAATCACTATACAAATTAAATGAGAGAGTGTGTGTGTGTGTGTGTGTGTGTCCTAGCATCATATGAAATCATTAAAAATATTTTTTTCTTCTCTCTTCCCTGAAACCTTTCCGCAGCACACAGTAGCTGCTCAAAAGTGCTACAACCGTTGTGGCAGAGACCTTTGGTTAGATCTGGAGAATCGCTTTCTGTGGTCCTCATTCTCTAAGCACCAATTTGATTTGGTTTTTCACTATGGTGATGAGTGCGTTCACTGGAGCTTAGTTTTGTCTTACCACTCTTTAGTGTTCATAAAGTTTTCCTGTTGATAGGATATCACCTCATTTATGCAGAATAGCTGGTAATTTTTTTTTTAATTTCAAGTACAGTTATCAGTTACAATGACTTGTTGCTTAAAAAACTTTACTGGTATCTCATTGCTTTTCCACGAACGCCACGATTTAATGTGGCCTGCGGTACCTGCATGGCGGGCCTGCCTTCTGCTCAGCCTCATCTTGCTCTCTGCCTTCTGTCACGTTCCTCCACCATGCAATGTCCCCTCTAGCCATCAGGCCTCTGTACATGTCACACCTCTGCCTAGAGTGCTGTCCCCTGTCTGCTCCCTCCACGTCTTTCCCCACTGGCTCTGCTGCAGTCACTCGCTCAGATCCATTTCCCACCTGCTGACCAATGCAAATTCCATTTTCCAGGCTTCCTTTTCAGTTCGCTTCTAGCTATATGTGGCCAATAGGGAAGGCACTGGCAAAAAATTAAAGGGCAGGAGGAAGGTAGAAACCTGGTAGTCCCTTCCCCCAGCTTTCAAAGCACCTCCTGGCAGTGCCTGTACCACCTTCATAGTTCCAGCAACTGCGGACTGCCCTCGCCGCCAGCCCCGGCTCCTGGGCTCTGTGCCGCGTCACCCCAAGTCCTTTGGTAACTGCAGCTTCGGTTACTTTGCTATCCTGTTTGTTCTTCACACCCTGGTAACTCATAATTCAACTCCTAAGTTAAATTCCCTCTAGTGAACTGCTTGGTATGGGCTTCGTTTTCTTATCTGAACCATGCTGACCACACACTCACTCATCCTATTTATTCTCGTTTAACTTTCATGTTCTCAGAGAAGCCTTTCTTGACCCTTTCCTTCCACGACAGACAGCAACCAGATCAAAGCATTCATTACACAATTTCACAGCACTGTCCACCTTGCCCGTTTAGAACTTATCCTAGTTCTCACTTCACATTTATCTATGATTAGTTAATTAATTGCTCTCCACCATTAGAATATCAGCATCATGTGGGCAGTCACCATATCCTTTCGGGTGGAGGGGTCACCATTATTTTTTCAGTACCTAAAAGTATATCTAGCATATAATATGTGCCCATGAATGAACGAGTCCTTTCACAAAGTTTTGTGATGTTAGGAAATGTTGTTGAAAGAATTATTTTTGCCTAAAACCAGAATGAACACTGTAATACCATCAACAAAGTCTTCTGTGTGGTTGGGCATGTCTTTGTAAAAGAGAGTAAATAAGTCTCAAACAATTGAACTACCTTGTTAACAATGAGAAATTTGTTGGACAAATGACCTATAATTCAGTTGTAATTGACCACATAATTATGGAGAATGGCATTAGGGATTTTAACAGAGGTCTCAAAAAACACCAGAGGCCGTTCTTGCCAAATCAACTGAACCAACACCAGGACTGCCTTCTTGCTCCAGCACAGATGTGCTCTGATCTCAGGAGGGCACAGCTCTTGTTTAATGGTGAGTAAAGGGAACTTTAGATTGAGAACTTCTCAGTGACTAGTGACGGTGAAGCCAAACTTTCACCTCTCTTTCTTTTTTAAAAATTTATTTATTTGTTTGTTTGTTTATTTTCAGAGAGAGGGAAGGGGAGGGAGAAAGAGAGGAAGAGAAACAGCAACGTACGAGAGATACATCGATCAGTTGCCTCTTGCATGTCCCCAACTAGGGACCTGGCCCACAACCCAGGCATATGCTTTGACTGGGAATCAGACCAGCTACCTTTTGGTTCACACACTGGCGCTCAATCCACTGAGCCACACCAGCCAGGGCTTCACCTCTCTTTTAAAAAAGTAAAAATGATATCATCTTCAATACTTGTGGTGCTTCTTGCTTCTTTGAATTTTATGTTTTAGGTTTATTTTTTATTTATTAGAAGAGCAATGTATTTATTTGTAATAGCCAGAAATTGGAAATGATTGAAATGTCCTTCCGTCGGATGAATGGTGAAACTATTGTACACCCATACCATGGAATGCAGCTTAGCAATAATGAGGAAAAGCTATCAGTATTCACAGCAACTTGGATGGATACCCAGGGTATCCTTGATACCCTGGGTATCCTTGATATCCTTATTTTTACCCTACCAAGGGTAAAAATAAGCCAATATCAAAAGGTTACATATTGTATGATTTTATGTATATAACATTCTGTAAAGATTAAAGTTATAGAGACAGAGAACATATTAATGATTTCCAGGAGCTGGGAGTAAGGAGAGGGGCATGGGCATGACTACCAAGGTGTGGAAGGAGGGGTTGGTGGTAACAGAACAGTTCTGCATCTTGATTGTGGTGGTAGTTACATGAATCTACATGTGTTAAAATTGCACAGAGCAATACACACAGGCATGCATATGACTGTCCATAAAACTGAGGAAATTTGAATGAGGTCTGGGGATGGTACCAATGTCAACTTCCTGATATTGATGGTGTACTCCAATTAAGTAGGATTTTACCATTGGGGAAATCTGGGTAAAGTGTACGTGAAATCTCTCTGCTATTTTTGCAACTTCCTCTGAATCTATAATTACTTTAAAATAATTTTTTTAAAAAGCAATAAAAGGGATTTCTAGTAAAACAACAGATTTAATATATATGTTTACCTGCATTTCCTTTGAAATCCTATCAAGTGGCTAGGAAAGAAATCATAAAGGCATAAACATGGTCCTGGCCAGGTATCTCAGTTAGTTAGAGCATCATCCTGATATATCAAGGTTGCAGGTTCGATCCCCGGTCGGGGCACCTATGAGAATCAACCAATGATACATCAGTAAGGGTAACAACAAATCCAGGTTTCTTTCTCGTTCTGTCTCTCCTTCCCTCCCTTCTTCTCACTCTAAAATCAATCAGTAAATACTTTTTTTAAAAAAGGCATAAACATGAACATGTACACACACATACACACCTCACAACAGTATAAGAGACCGTAGAATTCATGGCATGACTATAATAATTTGGAAACTAGAAAACAGATGGACAAGAGAGAGCTATTAACAAAAAATGCTGAAACCTAAGTGGCTGTAAGGAAGAAAGTCAGTAAGGAACAAGCAGACTCATTGTACTGAAGCTCTGAAAATTTCAGGAATAGGAGATACCAGGCACCTCTAAATGCAGGGGGCTGTAAGGGCCTGAGAAACATCCGGCCTTAATTGAAAATGTGGATGTAGAAGAGGATAGACCTCCAGATGCCCTCCCAGCCCTAACAACCAGCTGACATTCTCTTCCTCCCATCTTCCAGGGGAAGGGGAGGTTCGCCCAATGGAGAGGTTGACCCACAGAAGCTTTCGTCCCAGTGACATCAGGCACAGCTGAGGTGGGATGAGGTGCCATGCTGAAAATGAGTCCAGAGAAAAGATGACATATTAGATGTGTAAGACAGCTCCCTGCAAACTGACAGCAGGAGGTTGGAGAGCTGCTCCCTGATGAAATCCAGCAGCTCAATCAAAAAGTCCTAGAGCTACTGATATTTGAAGGACCTTCAGCAAAAAAGGATACCGTAGGTCCCTGCCCACTCACTGGACGTGAGCCCACAACTCAACAGGCCCTGCCGGGCATCATTAGGCTTTGAGAGCCTCATTCCTCGATGTGGAAGGCAGATAGCCAGGCTCACCAGACATGTGAGGACAGCCTGTAAC
>PVKM010048757.1:0-11147 GCA_004027735.1 Carollia perspicillata
TTCTGCTTCATATTAAAGCTTAGTCTTTTTGAGCCCACACAGTCTGCCATAGGCCCCAGTAGCTGCGAGACCCTCATGGTCATGTGCTCCCAGACAAGAGAGTGCACAAATGAATGGGGCAAGTGTGTTACTGGATGGGCAAGAGAGGAAGAAAGATTTTTTGTTCCCCTGGGATATATTAGCTTGCGTTTGGGGTGGATCAGGTTCTTTTTTTCAAAACCAGCAATAAACTTCCCAAGTTTTCATGGGCTTTTGATAGGTTTATGCACCCTAGTTGGACTGATTGGCCTCTGTGGTCCAGTGCCTCCCCTGTATCCCCCAGCAAACTGGTTCTGGAGTGGGGAAGGAAGGATGTTAATCCTCTTGGCAGAGAAATGCTCTGATCACCTGGACTGTGAAGCCGCAGCTTCCTGGTGAAGTAAGCAGTCTTAAGCTCCCCAGTGTATTAAGCTAAATGTCTAATTCCTTTTGCTTCCTTTTCTTTTATTAATAACTAGTTAACTACCCGCAGTAACAATGTCACTAGGACCTGTTTAGCCCAAGATAGAGATTCCTTTATTTTTTTCTGTCTGAAGTAATGGTTTCATTCAAGACTATTCCAGTGTTAAGCAGAGCTGTCATCCCATACAGGCCACGGGACCTAGAACCATGCTCAACAATGCTGTATTTGGGCAAACCACTTTGTCTCCCCCTCAGACATTTCATGTGGGTTAAGTAAAGCAATGAAATAAATATTTAATAGAAATAGAATCACAAAGGGCCAGTCTGAGAGTTGTGTAGAATGCTGAGAACACTTTTGACTTGGTAAGCTACTGATCATATTATAGAAATAGTTCTCTTTTAAACCACTGCTAGTTCTTTATTTTTTTACCTTATCAGCTTCCACATGGAATCATAGCACAAAATGTAGGAATCAGGGATGTTGCCATAAGGAATTCTGTAAACAATGTACACTAGCTATTCTGTTAGGTGGGGTTTTTGAAGATGGACACGGCAGACCCTTCTCTAAGCAGTATGAAATCTAACAAGGGCCAGAGAAAGTAACTCTACTGTATTTGTGAAATGCCTGATGAACCAAATGTTATCAAAACAGAGAGAAGATAAGCAATCAGAGATATATCATAAAAAGTTTGAAACACATCATACATGTGTATGTTACTGGCATAGGGGAATGACTCTATTGGTTACCCATAGGGAATTGCAGACTGTTCTAGCCTATGGTTCTTTCAAAGCATTTAACTCATCTGAAACCTGGGCCATCCCTGAAGACATGAGTCACCCAGGATTTTGAGATACCAGTTATTGAGGTTCACTGGAGGTCCAGAATAAGAAGGATGGCATGGGAATATGATACTAACTCCTGGAAGGCTTGATGAATTCTATCCCAAATAGTTCTTTTTATAGGGCAATGGCTTTCAAACTTTATTTATTTTATTTTATTGTATTTTTTCCATTACCATTTTGTCCCTTATAACCCCCACCACAATCATCACACTCTTGTCCATGTCCATGAGTCCTTTTTCCTTTTTGCTCAGTCCCTCTATCCTCTAACCCTCCCTTTAGCTGTCATCCTGCTCTCCATATGAGTCCGTTTCTACTTTCCTTGTTAGTTCAGCTTGCTCATTAGATTCCACATATGAGTGAAATCATGTGGGTTTTTTTTTATTTATCTGATTTGCTTATTTCACTTAGCATAATGTTTTCCAGGTCTATGCATAATGTCACAAATGGTAAAATTTTCTCTTTTTTTTTTTATGGCCGAGTAGTATCCCATTTGCAGATGAATCACCTGGAAGCTCATTACAAATAAAATTTTCAGGCTCCACCTGAGACTTACTCAATCAGAATCTCCAGAGGTGAAGCTCACGAACCCACATTTTAATAAGCTTTCCAGGTGATTCTAAGGTCTATTAAAGTTAGAGACACATTGCTAGTGTTTGCTCCTGTAGCCTTAGTGTGGGGAAGATGGCAGATCAGCCTCCAGGTTCAGAAGTTTGTCCAGTCAATGGAGTTTCAAAGATGGGCAAACGTTCATGCAATAAGTCAGTAGACAGGGATATTTCAGTAGTTACCAAACTTGACTACATATTGGAATCCCTTGGGATGCTTACAAAAAATACCCATGCCTGGATCTCACTACCATATTTCTCATTTAACTGGTTGGGCACTTTTAAAAGCTCGAGTTAAGTTTGAAACTACAGCATCAGAAAGTGGTTCACAAACTCTCCCACTAAGAGTCTAAGGGAGCAATTTCAATAACAAAAAAAAGAAGAAAGAATGAAAAAGAGGGAAAGGAGGGATGGAGGGAGGGAGGGAGGGAGGAAGGAAGGAAGGAAGGAAGGAAGGAAGGAAGGAAGGAAGGAAGGAAGGAAGGAAGGAAGGAAGGCCCAAAGGGAAATATATATTTTAAAAATATATCAAGCTTGGGTTGCATAGCATTTTGGGGACTTCCATCTAGAAAAAAAGACATTTTTTAAAAACCTTACCCTACCATGACTGAGTAGCATAGATATTTAAGACTGATGAAGGGTCACAATCTAGGACCATTATTCACATCATATTGAAGTCTATCAAAACCTTAAAACCTCTAATTAAAATGTTCTTTTCTTTAAAACATTTCTACTTTTCCTTCTCTCCACTTTTTCCCTTATTTTTCTGTTCCCATTTTCCAACTCCTAATTGTTTCCTGCTTTATCTTCAACCATCACAAAATTATTTCTTTGAGTCCTCAGTATTCAATTATGACACTTAATTATTTACTTAGCAAATCTTTTGGTAGTCTTGGGAGTTTTCATAGTTGTGTAATGATTAGTTCAGCTTGCTTCAAAAATTTTCATTGTGCATCTACTACATTCTAGGTACTGTTTTAGGTATTTTGAGCCCCTCAGGAAAAAAAATCCAAAAATCTTACCTTGAGAGATATTAATTCTAGTGTGTCAAGCAGTAAACAATAAACAATAAATTTGACAGTTTATAGTATACTATCAAGTATGAACTATGTTAAATGATATCAAAAGAGAAAGAATAGAGTAAGGGAAATTGATAATGTGAGCGTGAGGGATAATAATTTTAAACAGGGTGGTTATGGAAGGTCTCATAAGGAAATCTAATATAATACTATTTTATATTGACCATACTTTGATAAAAAACAAAAGACTTGAAGGAAGCACAATTATGTGAGAGAAGAACATTTCAGCCAATATGTATATTTTATGAAATATTGGACAAAAATTTTTTAAGGGATTTGGTTTTGTTTTTACAGTAATGAAAAAAAGTAATTCTTCCCTAATCACTCTGGACATCAACCTGTTCCATGCTAATAGATGGTTTAAGCTATTGATTAATTCCTGCCTTTGGATATTCATTTTTGTTCATTTTTCATGGAGCACTAGATTTCACAAAGTGCACATGGTTATTATGGTGCTGTCAGTGGCAGTATCTTGGCAGCCATTTACCTTTGCCTTTCACCAAACATATTTACATTTTTCAGCATCCAAAGGTTGTGTGTATTTGTGTCTGTATGTGTGTTTTAGTCACACACACTGCTGTGCATCCTAATGAAACCTGCATCACCACCAATTCGATACCCACAGTACAATTGCACTGTGCCCCCAAATGCTCTTTTCCTCTGCTCATTACAGAGTTCAAACCAAATCACTTTACATCAAGTCAATGCAGATTTTAAATAGAATCTCACAATGGCATGAGGCTTTACTCTTCGGCTTAAACAAATTTTTGTAAATGTTGGGTACGTAAAAACATCTTCAAACAAAATTTAATCAATTAATCCCACAGACATCAGACAGCTATTGATTCTAGTTTGTGAGGGGCATTTTGCTAGATTTCACCAGCACAGATGATGCAATCTGCATTAGAGTTACTTTCCATGTACTCCACGAACAGCTCCCACTCGGTTTTACATGTATCATTGGGAGTCTTATTGTAATTAGATTTTCACATTAAATTTTTCTAGTAATTATATTAAAGCCTTTAAGTTCAACTGAAATTCACAGAAGTCACAGGTGATGCAGCCAGATTATTGGTCATGAGTGTATGTGTAACATTCAAAGTAAGTCTCGTTATAGCTTCAGTAATTAGAAGTGGTCCTTTAGGGAATCACTACATGACTAAAGAGGGAGCAATAAGACAAAATCATCTTTAAGGCAGAAGAATAATTTAATTTATGGGTATTTTTAAATTTGGATACAGTAAACAATGAGCTCCCAATCCCATGTACAAAGAATTTTAATCTTTATTCCCAGAACTGACTTATTTTTTGTTTCCCAGATTTATCCCCCCAAATACTCCAAGCAATGACTTCCTTTTAACAGAGCTAATCATTTTTGTCATTTGAGTTTAAAAGGAGACTTGCTGGTGGCAGAATACATGGGAGGAACAAGGCCTAGGCTTGGCTCCTGTCCCAGGGCCATCCTGTTCTTTGCCTGCGAAACAGCCTTAACTTATTTTGCAGTTGTTTGCCCAAAGAGATTATGTAATTGTGAAGTTCTATAAAGCAAATAGTCAGAAGAAAAATAATCATATTGAATTTGATTCTGGATCTTAACAATATGTGTTAAAGTAATTCTGCTTTACTATTTTCTGTAATATTTACAAGAGAGATAATTATAATATTTGCTATCTTCTATTTAAAATTTTCTTATTTTACATAAAACTTTCTAGGAGATGCAAATGACCCTTGAGTTCAAATAATTTAAATCTCCTTGTTTAATCAACCACATTTTTATGTTGTTAAATATATTAAAGAAGGAATATAGAGACATATATATTCAGACAAAATTTATTTTGGAGGTTCAATGAATATGATCTAAAATATACAGTTTAGATTTCCCTTATCAAATTTTATTATATCATGAAAGATTTTATTTCAACAGACATTTATTTTATGATGATATTACATATATTACACTCTTTGAAAGTAGACAAAAATTTTCTGTGCTTGTTTTGTTGAGCTGACCATATTCATATAATTGGCAATATAAGAATCATAAAGCCTAGATCATTACTATAATAATCAGTACAGACTCTTGTAAAAGAAAGAAAGAAAGAAGCTCAGTACTTAAAATTCTAGTGTAAATAAAACTGAGGTTACCCCCAGTAGGTTGTACAATGTGCTTCTCTCTGCCACTGATCATCTTGACCATATTAATTCATTTGAAGGTGGAGAAAAAAGATTGAGGGGACACTGAGAGTTTAGCATTTGACTTAATAGATATAATGAAATGTACATCTTTATGATCTTAGGTACTTTAGAACATGTCCTTTGTAGGACACCATTGATTTTACAAACATAGGAAACCCTAAAAGAAAGTGAATTCTTTTCTTACCCAGAATAAATAAAAGAATCAGGGTAGAATTGTGCGGTGAGTGGAAGAGGTCACCAAGGCAAATGTGGACAAGCAGAAATCCAGCTGGGAAATGCCATCAGGGTACAGTTTGTAAGGTCAGCGAAACAAACTCAAAGAACTAATACAGTTTCTTGACAAGTGAGAAATGGAGCAAAAACAAACAATCAAAAATAAACAAAGTAAACACAGCAAAGAAAGGAAAACAAACAAATACAGGAGAAGCAGAACCAGACCCCAAAAGTGGGTATGGAAAAGAACCAAAGTAAATGATAGAGTAATTGTAAGATTTTTGGTGGATGAACAAGAAAGACAATCATCCATCCCTGCAGAGTTTGAAGCTTAATGGCAAGTTTCCAGAGTCTGATTTAAATTAAGAATGACCATAATAGTTGAAGAATTAATAAGTGCCTATACACAGATGAATTCCATACCTACAAACACAGTGTTTGGAAATTTTAAAGAAACTTCAGTAGCAGATTTGAGAGTGAGAAATTAAGTTCACAAATAACATATAAGAACAGATCTACATTTATAACTTGATATTTATATTCTTAATACTTATATGTAGATTGTCAAAAGAGGAGAAATAATATATAAAATATTTTGAGCTTTTAATTCATGGGGTCTGCTCAGAAGATATCCAGTCATGTAATATGAAAAATAGAAACATTTATTGAAGATACAAGATACAAGAAATATTGTACATAGGACAATGATACCTTAGCCCCCTTCAAAGTAGGCACCGACAGATCTCACACAGTTCTATTCATCATTAGCTGCCCTGTCATATTTTCCTGAATATCATTGAAAGTCTGAAATCTCTCTCCTTTCAAAGGTGATTTTAGTTTTGGGAAAATCCAGAAGTAACAGGGCACCAGATCTGGGCTGTAGAGGCCTGAGTCACCTGGGTAATTTGATGTTTTGCCAAAAAACTCTGCATAAGACATGATGCAGGAGCAAGCACATTGTTGTGATGAAGCTGCCAACCACCAGTTGCCCATAGCCGTGGCCTTCTGAATCATCTGAATAGTTTCCACAGGGGAATGTTGAAGCTTAATGCAAAATGTGATGCTGATTCATTGCTCTACTTACTCAGTCATTTTAAATGTGATGACCACACAGTACACATGCTCACTCAATGGCGTCTACTGCCCCCACTGACTAGTACAGTCATTGCTGTCATCATTCACACGTGTGCATTCCAGTCCCCTCTTTTTGGCTGCCTGGTTACACTGATGTCCTACAGACCATTCTCATTCTATTAGCAATGGCTGGACTTTTTCCAGATGGACCTTGTATACTCAATACCAGACCAATCTCTTTAAGGAAACGAATTCATTTAATCCATACAACCGCTCCATTGAAGTAACTATTGCTACACATTTTGAGAATGTGGGATGAGAAAACTGAGGCTAGAATATTTAAGCAAGGTCATAGGTGAATGTCAGGACACAGATGCAAGCCTGCCTGAGCTTCATACTTTAGGATTTAAGTACCAGTTAAGCTGTTTAACCAGACAGAAAAAACAGAAAGGCAAACAAGAAAAAGAAGCTTCCCTGTGTATTCTCAAAATGTACAATTTATTTTCTAGGAAAGAATGGAAAAAGAGTGAGCCCTTTCTTATTTTTGATTATGTTTTTCTTCAGTGATGCTTGTGATCTTGTTAATGTCATACTTGACTAAAATGTTTCTTCTAATGCTGTTCATGGTCAATGAAAGAAAAATTTGCTCACATTGACTTTTGTGAGGCCCCCCAAAATACTGCACAAAGAATTTTCTTAAGAATTATGGGTAGACTATTAATAATAGCTAGTAATTATAAAGTTGTTTAACATCTATAGCACAGAAGGTTTTATTTTAAAATTGCAAGACCTTTATCATGCTAATAACCACTTTCATAATTACTTTTAAAAGATTACAGTGGAGAAGAAGATTTAAAATATTTTACACTTGACTTGAACATCAGAATATTGGCTAACATTAACAAGGGTTATAATAAGGGGAAACATTTCAAATAACAGAGACTCAAAAAAGACAAAATTATAGTCTAAGTTCTGGCACTAGTTTTGTGGGTTTGCTAAATCACTTTACCTCTCTGAATTTTTATTCATTATTTCCATAAATGGAAATCCTTTCTTGCCTCAATACCTGTGGCTTATCATATTTATACAAGAAGGAAGCTGAACATTAGATAGTCTGGTCAATGAAGATACACTTTTATTTATTTGATTTGATCAAAATCACTTCAAGTTCTCAGGAAGTGATACATAGATTCTTTAAACCCAGACTTTTAAACATTTGATTTCCAATCTTTCATTGCTAGACTATAAAAAACATATGATTGTTTAATATTAAATTTGTATTCTAGGATCTTGCTCAACTAATTGTTTATTTGCAGTAGCCTTTTTTGTAGAGTTCTTGGGGATTTTTACATAGACAAATAATGAAATCCATAAATGGAGTTTTATTTCATTCAAATCTCTACAACTTTTATTTCTTTTTCTTGCCTTATTGCACTGGCTAGGAACACTATTACACTGTCAAGGAGGAGCAGTGAGAGCAGACATCCTTGCCTTGTTGCTGATCCCATCCTTCTCTTGTTCCTCATCTTAAGAGAAAAGCATTTAGTGCTTTATCTTTGTATTTTATCTTTAAATATGATGTTGGCTGTAGATTTTTACTAGATATGCTTATTAGGTTAAGGAAGTTTTCTTCTATTTCTAGTTTGCAATGAATTGTTTTTAATGAAAGATGTGAATTTTGTCAAATGCCTTTTTCTGCATTTATTGGGATGATCATGCAGTTTTTATTCTTTAGTCATCACATTATATTTTAATTATTGATTTATATTTGTATCTCTTATGCTCCTCTGTCATTTACCCTAGAATTTAGTGCTGTACCTGGAATATAGTAGATAATTAATAAATCTATTCATAAATGCTGTCTAATACATAAATGCTGTCAGTGTGCTAAGTGCTCAGAACTTTCTATGTCATATGCTTTGCTTCTTGTCTTTGTAAGTAGAATTATTTTCTTCCTGTAATACATTTTAGATTACAAGTAACTAAAACAAAATAATTATACTCATGAGTAATTGATAGTGTGGTTTTCTCCTTATAACCTGGAAACCAACTCTAGGCAAAATATTTTGTAAATGGGCCCAATTATCTCCTGAAAATATTCAGTTATTAAAGATGAATTATGGACACTACATGTCACAATACTAAAAACTGCACAAGCATAAAAATGTAATGCTCTTTTTTAACAAGTTAATTATATATAAGTATGTGTATATGTATGTCTCAATGTATATATACATATACATACATATATACATACATATATACACATATATGTATATACACATATATGTATATATACATATATGTATATACATATATACATGTATGCATATATGTGTGTATACACACATATATACATATATATACATAAATACACACACACACATATATATACACATTTTCCTATCCTTAAAACCATTTTTACCTCCTCAGTGAGCTCTCTTATGTTTAGTTTCCTAATCTCTAGTAGAAACTGAAAATATATCCTACTTAGCGATCCTTTCTCAATACTAACCCCACTAGACATTTCAGCTGCTTCTTGGTCTTCTACTCTCTCTGTTCCCCCTCTCCCATACAACTTACTTGCTTATGGTGGCTTTTAAATACTAAGAATAATGGATTGTTTTGTAGAATTGCTGAAAACCACTAAATGATGCTTTCCTGACCCAAAATTCAGTGCATAAAGTCACTATGATATGTAATGGAGTATTTATAAAGTTATGTTATATTCTTTCATAAGAGTGATGCTGAAGTAATATAAAACTGCTTCCATATAATGTAGAATATAAAATGTTTTTACTCAATCACATATATGCTCTTTTGTAGGGGCCCAGCGGCCATAAGGGGTTAAGGAGAGGGTTTCTCACTGCGGGAGTGGTGATAGAAACCTGGTTTCTAGCCTCAAGGCCGTTCTGAGTCCAGACTGCCTCCCAACTGCTGATTATCTGGTTGTTCCCATGCGCAGGGGGAAGGCATGGCCTTCTTGGCAGGTGCAAGGAAGTATGTGTTATGAGAACCTTGTCCTGTGGGAACTTGTAAGGTTTATCTCAAGGACATGACTGTTATACGCCCTGTAGCTCTTGAGGTGCTGTGTTTAAAAGCTTTGGTCTCCTTCAATAAACTCGCCATTACCAGCTGAGTCTTGGCCCTCTCCATTATTATTACTATTAAACAATAATAATATCATTCCTCACCCTGACTTACGACCCCCTGCCGCAGCGGGCTGCGGCACTCTTTATTATGTACAGCGTGGCATTTAATGTTTTTGTGAGGGTTTTACAGGAGAATTTGGAGAAATATATACTCAAATGCTGAGCTTCTTCAGGGGTAAATATATTAATGATATGGCTTGGATGAGGCAGTGCATGGGAATAAATATAAAACACTTTGGTGAATGAAGTATTGCCATGGACTCTTTTCTCCAACTGGGTACTATGATATATTCTTGTCAGCTTATAGTGTCACCTACTTAAGTGACAAAAAGGACCTGTGGTTTCCTCTTACTTCCTACTACAAATAGAAACCTAGAAAAACACACATATCCACAGATTTTGTATTGTATGTGAATTTCCAGTTCTATAGGAGCTCTTTGTTCATACATGTGCAAAGTTCCCTCTTAGTCCACTTAGTTTAATACACATACTTTTGTTTGAATCAAGATGGAATATCTAAATTGATAAAACCTTCTCTGTCACTATTTCAGGGAAAAAGAACATAGTTTTATGAGATTTTCATGTGGGTTAACAAAAAAATTTTTAAAGATTTTATTTATTTATGTTTAGACAGAGGGGAAGGGAGGGAGAAAGAGAGGGAGAGAAACATCATCAACAAGTGGTTGCCTCTTGCATGCCCCCTACTGGGGACCTAGCCTGCAACCCACACATGTGTTCCAACTGGGAATTGAACCAGTGACCCTTTGGTTTGAAGGCCAAAAACTCAATCCACTGAGCCACACCAGCCAGGGCACAGAAATTATTTTTAAGTGAACATTTTTTTTATTTCCATAACCCTCTCTTTCATTAAGAATAACCAGCTTCTATATCACAAAACAAGTTCAGGATTATGTTTATATAATTTACTCATCTCATAGAAATGAATGATGGTACAGTTTCTCTTGTATTTTCTGGTACATGAAGATGATTATCATTACACTCCTTTGTGTCTTAAACCACGATTTTTGGCAATAGCATTGTCTTCAGGAAAAGCCATATTGAATGTGACTATACTTATCAGGGATTTTTCTGTGAAAGATATTATTCCCATACTTTTCCCCAAGGATTCACTGGTAATGAAAGTCATAATACAAAGTTGGGATAGAAATTAAATAAATATGTACAAATTAATCACCTTATCAATGCAAGTTACTTACAGCAATTTGGAACTTGGTAGAATTAAGAACATTTTAATAAAACATTGTCATTCTGATGCATGAAAGAGAAACTGCCATGGGGATATATGTGGCAAAGAGTAACTATACTTCTGTTCTCTCTACACAAAACTTGACCAACTATCAATCCCCGGCCTGAAAAAGACAGGAAAGTAAAAGGAGGAAACCAGTATGCCTAAGATTTTAGCATGGATTATGGAAGTATTATCCTTATTAGAAAGTCTTCAAGAAAGACAGAAATATTCATTCATTACTTGTGTTTAATAAACTTCTAATGTAGTGTATCTGTAATATTGCAAGTTATAGCAAGCA